>OX637467.1:31299445-31499978 GCA_951799995.1 Trifolium subterraneum
ATACTGGTTCCCCTCACAAATCGAGAGTACTCCAGTCCCCTTGTACTTCCAAGGGATTTCACTATAATCACTAAAGATTACAATCCTAGTGCTCAAGCCCACAAGCAAGAGACTTCCCTATTGCTCAAGTCACACAAGAAAAGAGACTTCACAAATGCTCCAAATCACACAGCAGGAGACTTTTACAAATGCTCAAGTTACAACTAACAAGATACTTTTCCAAATTACTCACACAAGAGTAAATCCAAAACTTCTAAGCTTAAAAACTATTATACAAAATAACTTTCAGAGACTCAGACAGTTTGTTGTTCACTTAGTTTGAAAGATAATTTCAGTTTAGGGTATGTATGTCTCTCTTGTGTATTGTGCGTGCAATTACACAGAAATTCTTCTAACTCAACATATATATATATATATATGAGAGAAGAGAGAATTTGAGACGTTGTAGAATTCCGTTGAGATGGACAGCTGTTAATTTCCAATTGCTTGAAACGTGGGTTTTGAATATCTTCCTAGAAGAAGTAATTCTGCTCCACAACTTCGTCCATGCTTTTCTGCTTGTCTAAATGAAGAAATAAAGGTACAGCACGCTCCTTGATGATAAGATCAAATTTCATTTGAACGTTGCAGTAGTGATGTCCTTTATACAGTGATCAGGCTTAGAATGTTTCGATACAGAGAGACATAGCCTTCTGATGAATGTTGGAATTCTTTGGCTTCTGATAAACTTTGATTTCTTGGCTTTTGATGGTCTTTGAATCTTTGGCTTCTGATAGTCCTTTGAAATTCAGCTTTTGAACGTCTTCGTCTTCTGAATGACACTTGACTTCTTAACGCCTTCAGAGATTCAATACCAAGTAACTTCTGATCCATGTAGCTTCTGAGCGTTGTAGGCTTCTGTCAGGGGCGTCTCCAACTTTTTGGAGACCCTATGCGATTATTAAAAATATGACTTAATAAAAAAATGTAAAAAAAAAAATCAAAAGAATTGTCATCGATTTAAATTACAAATAACATCAGTAACATTAAAAAATCATTTTTTTACTAATATAAAATAGTTTGATAAACACGACAATCTGCATTTGATAAAACTATATAACAATTAGCTATAAAGCATCTAAAAAATTTATTCACAATAGAAAAATCTTTTTCAAGACATTTTGTAACTAATAAATCCCTCATTTTAGAATAAAGAGAATCTCAAATATTTGGACTCCACAATCTCTCATTTGAAAGCATGCAATCCCTAATTTTATACCTCTCATTTACTAAAACTACTACCCTATAATTTTGTTTAGAGGCCCCTATTATTATGAGGCCTTATGCGGTCGCACATGCCGCCCATGTGGTAAAGACACCTCTGGCTTCTGAACGTCTTTTGACTTCTTAACTCTTTCAGAATGTAATGCTTCAGACTCTATCAAAGTTTCTTCAGAGCTTAAATTAAATGTGCTCTTTCATAAATATAAGTTTGTCCTGCACACTCTACCAATTGTCCATTTAATACTTTGTTATCATCAAAACTTAGGGTGTTTTATAAATAAAACTAATTTTGTTCCAACATAAAACAGTTGAACTTTCTAGAAAAATCGCATCACGATCCATCAACATCGTCACACAAATTTTATTGAAGATTTTCTGCAAGATTTATGGCGTATCTGATCATGCATCAAGTGTTGCTAGATGAAAGAGTTACAAATAATATTTATTTTATACTATCTATCATTATATATAGTATATTATATATATATCATTTATATATAATAAAAGCTTAGTTTTATTATATAATAATAATCAAGGATCATGGGCCACGTAGCATTGGATTAATAGGAAAATTGGGTTTATCTCTTAAGGAGAAAGTTAGCTGCAACATTATATATAGCACACGCACAACAACAACAAAGGACACATCATCACACGACGCATCATTATACATTACCGATAGAGAACAGACGGCGGAATTACGGCGGAATTGATCAAATAGCTTCCCAATTTCATGGTGTTTATTTCTTCTCCTTCTTATGTTGCTTATTAATTTAATTATGAGTAGCTAAACTTTTATTTGGTTAGATTCATAGATGATCTTCCTCGGATCAATATGGAACTTGTAAACTTCTGAGGTGCTTATTATTTCAATTTTAATCTTGTCGTTATTCAGTTATCTCCGTGTGTGAATGCTTTTATGAATTACAACCTTATAATTGTTCATAGGTTTCAGTTGATTACTAACCCTAACTATTGAACTGGAATATGAGATAAACTGTTCGGTTAAGAATTACTTTAGACATATTGAATTGTTAACCGTGATAAAAGAATTAACGTTCGGTAAAACTTTCTATAATTTTTGAATTCACCTAAGACATTAGGGTTTTATTATTATAGGAAAGCGTTCTTAGTCACTAACCATGGTTTGAACGATTTTGTTAATTCATCGTGCCGACAAGGGAGAAATTGTAAATATAAGTACGGGTTTTTCCCGAATTGTGAGGAGGAAGGGATTCAAAGAATCTAATCAATACTTAAACCAATCTTTATTAAACTAAAAATCACCAATATTTACTTTTATGTCAAGAAACCAACTTATGCAAAACCCCCTGCTTTTACATTCTAATTACGCTACAATTGTCTTGTCGAGATTGGAACAATCTCTGTGGATACGAACATAGATTTTATTACTTAACGATAAGTTAGTACACTTGCTAATTTTGTCATCAAGTTTTTGGCACCGGAGATTGTTGATTAATTTCAATAAGGCAATTGATTTTATTTAGGATATTATTTTCTGTTATTTTCATTTTATTTTGTATATATAAAAAGAAAAATCATGTTTATTTCATTGTGCTTTGCTACTGAAAAGTTTCCTTGAGTTTTGTAGTAATGACAGGAATATGGTATGAGAATATATTGATTGATAGTGAAGAAATAGGCATTCTTCGTTTTAGATCAAGACTTGAGGAAAAATACCGGGAGATAGATATAAAGAGGCTAAAGGAGAGGTGTGTTTATTGTGATCAAAATCATGATTGTGAATATAATAAGAAACCTTGTAGCAAAGATGAAGTGCCACAAGTGATCATGATCAATTACAATTTTCAGCTTGAAAATATTTTGGATGAATTCTGGAGGTCCAATCAAGCTCCCTTTGATGGATTTGAAGTGCAATGTGATAATCTCATGAAGAAAGCTAATAAGTGTGAGAAGAAGTTGGTTGAGATGGAGATGCAAAACAAAAATAATGGTATGAAAGAGAATTCAAGAGTGAAGAATGTTGATCTCTATGTGACACGTGAGTCTCAACCAATGAAGATTAAAGAGAAAAATCATTTGAGAAATGAGTCTTATTCTTCTTTAAGATGGGAGAGTGCATATTCCAAGAGTTTAGTTATTGGAGCATGGGAACACTTGATTCTCTATGCGAAGTTCATGGAATATTTACCAAACAAGAGAAAGGAGAAGGATGATGTGTTCTTTCTATCATATATACCACCCTAACGATGGTTGAGGAGTCAAGCTAATGACTTTAAAGAAGCGCTTCATGGGAGGCAACCCATCATTTTTAAAATTTTTGCAATTTTATTTTCTGCTACCTTTTTAATTGTTAATCTAGTCTTACGGATGTCATTCATTAACACTGCCCATCCGTTCTAATTATTTGTTGATTGTTTATTATTGAGTAGCTTGTTTTTATGTCTTTTCAGAATTGTGAGTGTGTTAATATCTGAATTTGCATGATGAGAATCTCTTGAACTTGAGAATTAAAGGAAATTGAAGTGTGATTGCTCTTGAAAATGCGATGGTTCACGAGGCGGAGAGACGAATAGGAAAATGGAGTTTCACACGGTGTACTAGTTTAAACTTTCAGATACCTCAGCTGGTGAGCATATTGAGCCAAATAAACTCCACGGTATACCAATTTCTTTCACATCTTATGAGTGTATCCATGCATTGTATATTTTCTAGAACTTGCGACTTTTCTCTACTGTTGATTGGTTTTACATATACACACATAGAGGCACATTTGTTTGGTACTCTGTGCCTTTTCAAGCTACCCTATTTATTATATATCCGTTGCTAAACCACTTTGAGCCAAAAAAAAAATCCTCTTTCTTTCGGTGACAAACCAAATTATAAGTCTTTTTAGACCTGAAATTTTTATCTGTTTATCCTCTTGGAGTTAGATAGCAGCTTTAAATTTCATTGTCATGACATCAATTAAAGTTTGGAGTTGCTTCTGGAACTAGCAACATTTTAAGTTTGGGGTAGGAATACTAGAGAACTTAGAAAGAAAGAAAAAAAAAAAAAGAGAAAAGAGACTAAAAAAAACAAGAGAAAAAAAATTGTGTCTGTCTCTTAATTAAAAGAAAAACCATTAATTATAAAAAATGGTGGTCTCTCTAAAAAAAAAAAAGTTCTCTATGTACCTAATTATCATTAAAATTGAGCCTCGGTAATGGTATTTTTCTCTAAGGAATAGTTGTAGATATCTAACTCCAAATTAGCCTACTTTCCAAAAACTTATCCACCCGCTACCCAAGCCAAGTTATAACCCTCAAGACCTAAAAAATGTGTGTGATGTATTTACTTTGATTGGCGGTTTAGAATTTTTTTCAAGCTTATGGTAAAATAACAATTTTCATGTTGATGAAGTGAATACCCTGTCAAAAATTGAGTGAATTAATGAGTGAGAGAAAAAGTTGAACTCGGAATATCGTGTGGAACAATTATTGAACCAAATCCGATTAAAGTCTTAAAGGCCAAAGCATTAATTGAGTAGGATCACCGAAGTTAAGGCCGGTAGCTCCATCGCTGGATTAAGAGAAAAGGCTATGAGATTTTTATCATTCAAATTAATTTGTTAATTCACTGACAGTTTTGTTTTGACATGCATGTTACTTGAGGACAAGCAACGGTTCAAGTTTGGGGTTGTGATGACAGTCGGTCATTCTATGTTTTGAGTAGCAATTTTATAGTATTTTCATAAGTTTTTAGGTGTAATTGCATGGTTCGAAGATGATTATAACAAGAGTTGAGACATCACAAAGAATTTGAAGAAAACACATAAAACAGTTGAACTTTCTAGAAAAATCGCATTACGATCCATCAACATCGTCACACAAATTTTATTGAAGATTTTCTGCAAGATTTATGGCGTATCTTATCATGCATCAAGTGTTGCTAGATGAAAGAGTTACAAATAATATTTATTAAACCAATCAATACTTAAACCAATCTTTATTAAACTAAAAATCACCAATATTTACTTTATGTCAAGAAACCAACTTATGCAAAACCGCCCTGCTTTTACATCCTAATTACGATACAATTGTCATGTCAAAATTGGAACGATCTCTGTGGATACGAACATAAATTTTATTACTTAACGATAAGTTAGTACACTTGCTAATTTTGTCATCACCTATTCTTTCCGAATGCCATTGTTGGATTTGTCCGAGTTTCCATTTTCGTACAAGATGGTAACAAATTGGCAAACTTATCTTAGTCTTTCCCTCAGTCAAGTCCCTCTTATACCAATTGCACAAAACATGCATGAACCCCATGAGCTACAGTTCCTATATGTACTTTTTAATTTGGCCCATGTCATTCAATCAATGTGTTATAGAATCCAAAGTTTTTCATTACGTTGTGTAAGGAAAAATAGATTTTAAGAAGAAGCATAATATTTAGACACCTCTAGTTTTCTAACATTCATCTAAATAATGTTATTCTTTATAAATAATTTTCACTTGCTCTTAGTAGTTAGTACATATGATTTGGTCTATGTCTTTCAACCAATGAGTTAGGAAAATAAATAAAACTAATATAATTTAAATAGAAAAATTCTGGCAATTAAACTACCAGATAAAAAATAAAAAAATTAATATTAAAATTCAATTTTACTATTTTTGCTTTTCCGAAAAAGAAAAAAAAAATCGATTTTACCCAACATGTAATTTTTGTTAGGTTTATTTTGCAAATATACTAACATGTAATGTTAGAATAGTGTTGAATTTGATATCAAAGGATGTTCCATATGTTCAACCTTTGACGGTTGATATGTGTATGGGAAAATGTTATTTCCTCTGCAGGTTTATGTAAGGACACGGTCATTAAAACCAGTTATGGTGTCACCGGGTTTAGCATTATTCAGAGGCCCTGTTACTGTATCTGTGTATAGCATGTGAACATAGTGAAGACTCTTTTGTTTGGCATTTCAATGTTATATAATACTCCCTCTGTCCCTTATTATAAGCACCTCTTGGTGTGTTTTTCACGCATATTAAGAAAAGTTGATAGTGTAATTAATATGTACTTTTTGGATATTACAATTACTAAATTGTCCTTGGTGAAAATATGTATTTATAGTTGACTTTTCGAATTTCAATGTAAAGTAGGGTTATGTTTGGAAAAGTATTAATAAATGTGTCTAGGGATTTGCAAAGGGGTTTATATTTAGGGACAAACTTTATGTTTGAAAGGGTGCTTATAATTAGGGACGGAGGGAGTATATACACAGTGAACTGAAGGTCCCCTTTTTTTTTTTTTTTTTGAAATCTCTTATCCAACTTTTAGACCGACTAATCCGAGGAAACCAATGTCACCATCTACTAGCAAGGACATTGGTCCTCTCAAGGTTTCATGTTGATTTTATAAAATTTATATCAGTTAAAACATTATTGAGAGGTATAATATTTAGTGTCAAACAAGTTCATGTCATTTGATCCTGACCCTATATATATATATATATATCACATGCATTTATCATCAAACACAAAATAAGTTGGTAAACTTGCTTAATTGTACTACGAAAATAAGTTGGGCACACAAATTATTGGTGAGGGCTATACCTATACTATCTCTTTTGATATTTTGTTAAAGAAGAATATCATTTCATTAATTTTTTCAACAGATCAGAAATTTAGTTTGATTAAATCATCACCTTATTCTTATATGGTTACAAGAGATCACTATTTTTGGTCATACACATGCAAAAAAAAAAATAGAAAGAGAAAAAATTATATAATATACACTTTAAAATAGTTATATGATTTATAAATTTTTAAGTGTGAAGTGTTTAAATTATTGTCTTCGCATAAAAATTGCTACAAAACTCAACCCCAAAAGTACGTACGAGTTGCCAAATCAATGATAAAAACCCTTCCTCCCTCTTTGTGATAAGTTAAGAAAATTAATGCAAACAGTATCTCCCCTATATAATAATTTCATTGTTCTAGTTTAACAGTTGCTAGTGGAGTAACATATCAAATCGGCTACATGAAAAAGTAAATCTCTAACGTACAAATGATAAGTGATATTTCATAGCTTTAAACTTAGGAAAATGTTAAATAGTAATTCTGGGACGCTAATTAAGGAGGTTAGTATAGTAAAAATGTCTTGAAATATGTGTAGTCAATTTTTTTAAAAATGTTAAAGGTGATCTCTTCAATACAAAAGTTTTTTTACTTAACTAGTGTCCCGAAATAGTATTAGTTAGCATGACCCTTAAATTTATACTGCCGATTTTTACACATTCATTTGTTTAGCACATTTTATTTTGAAATCCTGCCACGTAATTTTTGGTTTTTTCTAAGACTTAATTAGTATTCTCCTAAGAACTCACTATTAATTTAAAGAACACAAAAATTAGAGCTTCGCTCCGTATAAAATGATTAACATAGAAAATGTCACCGAAAATTTTAAACTTTCACTACCAATCCGGGTTTCTTAGAATGGATATTTCAATCTTATAAAACTGGCTTGTAAGATGAGGATTGTTTCTTACTTATAAATTCTAGTTCAGGTCATCTCATATTCGATGTAGAATTTCTTAACAACCTCGTCACGTTCAGCACTATTGGGTGGCCCAATGGATCTTGGAGAGGCTCTAATACCATCTTAAATTTGAGAGTGTTGAATATAACTCAACCTTATAAAATCGACTTGGTGAAGATTACTTCTTATTTATAAATTATTGTTCAAACTATCTCCCATTCGATTTGAGATTTCTTATGGATGTTGTAATTTCTTCTTCTTATTAAGCAACTAGATAGTGTAGGAAAGTGGAAATTGAATATAAAGTCATTGATAGAAGAATAGCCTAGAGCCCTAATATAAAGCAACTATGCATAATAGTGATCAACTTCTACAAATAGAAATTCTACCTTACCTTTTACTAGCCCTTTTGGTCATGGACACTCCCAATGGTAGTTTAGAGAAAGATGCTTATTGATGGGATGGGAGTGACAGTCAATCAAAGACTTCATGTTTTGGGTTGTCCAATCAAAGTATGGCCCACATTAACCTCTTTGTTCGGTTCATTATTGTTGTCTTGCTTCTCCTTAATTTATTTCTTTTAGTTATTTTTTGTTTTCAAGTTGAAAAGTTCTTTGAGTACTGTTCATGTATAGGAGTAGTTTGCTTGCATTAAATGAATTTAGCAAGCAAGACAAAGAATCATCCCATATTTCTCTGACTTTTTGTTCAACATTGAGAGCTTCTCCGTTTTAATCCCGTGACGATATTTTTGCCAAGATTCTAATGTTTACAAAGACCACAAACATTACTTTTATCCGAAGTAGGCTATGTGAACTTTGCAAAGCTCAGCCCATAAATATTAAAAAATATTTATGGAAAGTAAAATATTAAAAAATATTAATGAAAAAATAAAAATTTTAATGAAAAAATATTAAAAAATCTAATGTTTACAAAGACCACAAACATTACTTTTATCCCACAAACATTATTTTTTCCGTTTTAATCCCGTGACAATATTTTTTCCAAGATTCTAATATTTACAAAGACCACAAACATTACTTTTTTTAACTTTGCAAAACTCAACCCATATTTTTTTTTTATCATGCAAAGTCATCATACTTTTTTTTTTTTTAATTTTTACTAATATATTACAATATTTTTTATTTTTTTCTCCTTTTAAAAAATTTAAAAGTTAATTAGTTGAACTTTAACTTTAAAAATTTAACTTTAACTTTAATTAGCCAGAATTTAAACCCTCGACCTCCAACTTCTTTAACTTTAACTCAATTAGTTTAATTAGTTGAACTATCCATCCTATCCATGAAAAGGCATCATACTGATATTTTAACTATGTTGATAGTTTAAAAGTTCACCAATCATCTGTTGTTATTAAAAAAATAAAAAGAAAATAAAGAGATACAGAATATGGGAATTGTATGCTCGTGATTGGATATAGCCCACATTATGTGATTAATAACGTAATCCATGTTGTTGTGTGGCTTGTATAGCACTCTCTCAACCCTCTGTAATATAGAATATAGGCGGTGTTTTAAAAACTGGACCGGTCATCGAACCGGTGAGGGTACTGGGTCACTGGTTCATTGGTCGAACTACTGGATTACTGATCGAACCGCATGACTAAACCGGATCAAATCGGATAAACCGGTGGAATGAATCGGTCTCTTTAATAAAATTATATGACACCTAAAAAATTTAAAAATTTGATAATGTCATAATGTCACAACTCACAAGTTCTTAAATTCAAATATTAAACACTGTCATCACACACAATAAAATATTACAAATTACAAAACCAAATAAATTTTAAACAAAGTTTAATTGCAACATAATCTAATCGCAACATAAACAAAATAACAAAGAGTCGAATAATAAATTTAATTCCAAGAAGAAATATTTGTTTAAGACACAATTTGTTTGTTTTAGTTTAGTTTTTTCTATTTCCTTTCAAAAAAAGAATTCTGTAAAAAAAAAACAGACGTCATTTTGATTTGGAAAAAAAAAAAAACACATGCAATCAAACCGCCGGTTTCGGAAAACCGCCGGTTCACCGGTTTTTTCGGTTTTAGCGGCTCACTCCGGTCTAACTACATGTCCGGTCCAACATTTAAACAGACCGGAGACCCCTCCGGTTCGCGGTTCGTGAGCCGCCAGTAATCCAACCCCTAAATTTTTAATATTTTTTTCAACGGTAACTTCTCTTTCATTTCTTCATATCAACATTCATCTACTTCATTTCATTTTTACACTTCCGATCTCTCTCTAAATTTTTCTAATACTTCTTACTTTCAATTTTTTTTTCATACTTATCTCAAAACTTTCAATTTTAAATTTGACATCTCCATCCAAAAAGTGGTAAGTGTTTGTCTTTTAATTTAAAGAAGTTTAATTTCTTGCTTTGTTAACTTAAATCTATATATTTTAATATTTTTTGTTTACAATTTTTATTTAGCAAGTGTTGATAATTTTCGTGGTCATTTGAGTCTGTGGTTGGAAGCGCGCTTCAAGTCAGACACTACTCAACACTTCAAGTAAGTAATGTAATTTTATTTTATAAAAGATTTATTTATTTTTTAAATTGTGTTAAAGCTAATATCTGAAAATAGTATATTTGAAACCAAAATTTAAACATAGTATATATATATATATATTCTCAAAACAGTATATTAAAAAAATTGATAATTTTTCGTCCAAAAAAAAATTGATAATTTTATTAGTCAGTATTTAAAACGAAATTATTTCTGTCTAAAAAAAACGATTTTTTTTAAAAAACTTTTAATCACTAAATCGAAAAATAATATATATATAAAAAAGAAAAATGTAAAAAGTTAGCATTTTTAGTCAAAATAAATATAAAGTTAGTATTTTTAGGTAAAATAAATATAAAATTAGTATTTTTAGTCAAAATAATAAAAAAAAAGTTAGTATTTTTAGGTAAAATAAAAAAAAAATTTAGTTTTTTTAGTCAAAATAAATATAAAGTTAGTATTTTTAGTCAAAATAAAAAAAAAGTTAGTATTTTTAGTGAAAATAAAAAAAAGCTAGTATTTTTTGGCAAAATAAATATAAAGTTAGTATTTTTAGGCAAAATAAATTATTTAATTATTTAAAAATCGGATTATTTAAATAATCTGATTTTTAAATAATTAAATAAATTATTTTTTTAATTAATGGATGGCTTATTGGCGGCCATGGGCCTCCAGAAATCTGTTCTTGGCGAAGGTTTATTGGCGGCCATGGGCCTCCAGGTAACCATTCTGTGAAAAGTTGTGCTGACAGTATTCTTGGGGGCTCCATGCCGCCAGGAATGTTATTGGAGGCTCTGGGCCGTCAATAGTCATTGCTGGCGAGCATTTTATTGTGCGTTTAGGGCTACCAATAAGCCATGTATTCTTGGCAGATTTTACCTCTTCTTGGAGACTTTTGGCCTTCAATATTTTGGTGTTTTCTTGTAGTTGTCCTATCTAAAAATACAATCATTTGGGTTGATGTTCCATTCATCTAAGATGCATGTCCCTCCTTTTTTTCTTTCGCACCAACCACTTCCAAGAAGTTCTTTTATTATTTTCTAAACCATTCTTCAAGTACCGGAACATTGGCCGAGAAGATGAATTCATTCCTAGCTCTCCAACTAAGCCACAATGTTGTGTGCCACGCCGATAGCAACCCTTTGAAACCTTTTTTGTACCCCGACCTCCACCAAACAAAACATTCCCATCGACATGAAAGGATTCGGATGAACCAATGAATTACAAACCCCAAGCCACTTGAAAAATTTGTACCAAAGTGCACTCGCAAAGGGACAAGTTCCGAATAAATTGCCCTCCGATTTTCTTTTGTTGGTAATCAACCAAGCAGAAGTTGCTAAGTGAAGGCTATCGGAGGGGAAGATATTGAATTGGAAAGAAAAATATACATGGGATTAATGGTAAACATACTTCACTGTATATGTTTCTTCATCAACTGATCTTGATATCCTATATCTTGATAAAGAAATTGTGCAAATGATTCAGACATGACCTAAAGTTCAAGATACTCCTGACTCTGAAACAATTGTTCAGCAATTTTTCATTAATTCTAACCCTACTCAGGACTTAAGATTTCTTAAAAAACATCTAAGTCCTGATACCTTGAACAACATTGAGAAACCTCTTGTAGCCTCACCAAACTCTGAACTCACACCTAGTAACATTCTAAAGCAGAAACTGCAACCAATTTTGAACCTCTCACTCATGAGAAAACAAATTATGAACCTCATATTGAAACAGAACCTGAAACCCAAAATGAAACCAACACCCAAAATGAAACCAACACTGAAACCCACACTAAACAAGAACAACCACATAATGACCAAGATTAAATGCAAAATGATTAACATCACAATACAGAGAATGAAGGTGTGAAACACACAAGAAGGGGGCGGGGGGTTGAATTGTGTTTTGTATGTTTTAAAACTTTTTCTAAAGAGTATGAAATGCAGCGGAATAAAACACAATATCAAAGCAAGGTAAGAAGAAATGAACACAAGGAATTTTATACTGGTTCCTCCCACAAACGAGAGTAGTTCAGTCCTCTTGTACTCACAAGAGATTTCACTACAATCACACAGATTATACACTTGCTCAAGTACACAAGCAAGAGACTTCACAAATTTCTCAAGCACACAAGCAAGAGACTTCAACACTTTGCTCAAGCACACAAACAAGAGACTTCACAAAATCTTATACAAGATAAGATAGAATACAATATATGTGTTGGAACAAAATATGTGTTAATACACACACTTAGGTTTTGATGATAACAAAGTATTAAATGGACAATTGATGGTACTAATGTTTAAATTAAGTGCAGGAGAATTCAACGTTATATCAAGAGCACACTTAATTTAGACTCTGATGAAACCTATGGAAGTCTGAATAATTACACTCTGAAAGAGTTCAGAAGCTACAACGTGGTCAGGAGCTAAACAAAGTTCAGAAGCTCAAAGGGGATCAGAACG
This sequence comes from Trifolium subterraneum, assembly GCA_951799995.1. Lineage (NCBI taxonomy): Eukaryota > Viridiplantae > Streptophyta > Magnoliopsida > Fabales > Fabaceae > Trifolium > Trifolium subterraneum. The sequence continues at coordinate 31,312,215 of OX637467.1, forward strand.
TCTGAAGGAGTTCAGAAGCTCAGAGAAGTTCAGAAGCTCAAGGATGTTCAGATGCCTACAAGAGTTCAGATGCTCTGCTAGTCATGAGTCATTCAGAGGATGAAGACGTTCAGAAGCTGAATTGCGAAGGACTATCAGAGGCCAACCATTCAAGACCAATCAGACTCCAAGTTATCAAAGGTTCATCAGAAGCAAAGGAATTCCCCAAATCATTAGAAGGGCTACATCAACTACAACTTATCAAGCCTGATGATTTGTTCTAAGGTCAACTAATTGCAACGGTCACAAAGGATGTGATCCCTCTCTCTCTAGGAGCTAGTTGTAACTTATAACTGTACTATTGGACAAACAGTAAAGGTGAAGCCTCTCTACAAAGGAAGACGTGGCTTTACTCAACGGATCTTCAAAGACTACAGCTGTCCATTTTACAACGGGAATTTCTCCAACATCTCAATGTCTTACGACCAATTCATATAAATATGCCAAAGAAAGAATTGATGACTAGCGATCTTCATTAGAAAACATCTCTCAGAAGAAAGTGAGAATCTGCATTGTAATAGAAAATATCTCTCAAATGAAGTGAGCATAGAAACTAGCTTAAGCCTTTGAAGTTATTATGTTTGTAATAAGTTTAAGCTTATAAGTTAGTAGTAAGTCTTCTGCTTAGTGTAGAAGCTCTTCTGCTTAGTGTAGAAGTAAGAAAGTCTTCTGCTTAGTGTAGAAGCACATAAGTCTCCATCTTAGTGATTAGAGCATGAAGTCTTGAGCCTGTGTGCTTGAGCAAGGAAGTCTCTGATCTTGTGTGATCAGAGCAAGGAAGTCTCTCTGTCTTGTGTGACTAAGAGCAGGAAGTCTTGAGCTTGTGTGCTTGAGCAAGGAAGTCTCTGATCTTGTGTGATCAGAGCAAGGAAGTCTTTGATCTTGTGTGATCAAAGCAATGAAGTCTCTCTGTCTTGTGTGACTAAGAGCAGGAAGTCTTGAGCTTGTGTGCTTGAGCATCTATTGTAATCTTTGTGATTATAGTGAACTCTCTTGGAAAAAAGGGGACTGGAGTACTCTCAATTTGTGAGGGGAACCAGTATAAATTGTTGTGTGTTCTTCTCTCTCTCACTCTCTCATTTACTCCTTCATCATTCACTTAGCCATTAGTTTCATTGTGTGAACAATCCACTGTGCTTAAAGACTCTGATAGATTTAAATATCTAGAAAAGTTTTTAAATACCCAAAACACAATTCAACCCCCCTTCTTGTGTTTTCTCCACGCACCTTCAATTGGTATCAGAGCTCCGGTTCTGTTGGTAAATCACTTAACCGTGAGACAGTCAAGATCCAAAGGAGAAAACCACCATGGCTCAAAACATGGATGATTGGAAGCAGAAGTTATATCAACAAGTTGCTGATCTTGTCAAAGAAATTGAAGATGGACTGAACTTAAATGAAGATCTGAGCAACAATCAAAATCCTTCCACATCAGGGGTTAATCAAACTTCTCGTATTGATTCTAAAACTACTACTATTTGCCTCATTAGTGATGATAATGAAAGCATTCAGTGGGCAACAGTAAATGGTATATTAGATCAATATGAGGAGTTTAGGATGGAGGAAAATGAGAGTATTGGAGAAATGAACTTAAGGTTTCAAGCCATCACAAGCAAGCTTGAAGACTACCACAACAAACTCAGCAACAAAGAGCTTGTAAGCAAGTTGCTGAGAAGTTTGCCTCTGAATTGGAATGCAATTTCAAACACTATAGAGGAAACTGAAGACATCAACTCAATGAGTCCTGAATCATTGATTGATTTACTCAGAGTCCATGAATTGGCTCTGAAGGATTTGCAAGAATTGAAAGGAGAAGAAGCAGAAGCAGCAAGGAAAGGAAAGCAAGCATTGGAGCATGAAGATCTTGTTGAAGAACCTGATGAAGAGTATCTTGAAAGGTTTTCAAGAAAAATTCAAAGATGGTACAACTTCAAGAAGAATGGAGGAAGACTGGCTAAAGGAATGACAACATGGGATGTACTAGACAACTTCTCTAAAGATGAGTCTGAAAGAGCACCAGGAGCTGAAGGATCAAGTTCTGAAGATGGCTCAGACTCTGAAGACTCAAGTTCTGATGAAAAGTCAGATCCTGAGAGCATAGACAGCATCCAGAGAACAGTGAATCAGGTATATTCTCTTCTTCCCAAAGCAAAATTGATCAAGCATCTTAAGAAGACTTTACTTAAACTCTCTAATAGTCAGCAGAAGTATAAAAAGCTTAAAGCAGACTATGAGAAGTTAAGTAAGCAAGCAAATCACTCTGAAGATCTTGTACAAAACGATTTTATTAAAACAAAAGATCTTAAGAATGATTATGCTATGTGTTACAAACCCTTTGAGCACTCTTTTTCTCTCAAAGAGTATTGTAACACCAATGCTGATCAAAATAAAATTGTTTCCATGCTTTGCAACCTTAAGACCAACAATACTAATGGGATTGGATACTCTAGTAATAAAACACTAGAGGAACCAAGCTCATCAGTTATTGATAGAAGCTTCTCACTCCCAAATCTTTACACTACATTTGTATCTGATAGCACTCAGATGAAACAAATGGAGAATGATGATTTGGCAACTAACAGTCTAGGACCCTCAAGCAAGTGGGTACCAAGAGACAAAATTGTTTACTTGTTTGCAGGTGAAACTAAGACTCTGAACCTTCGTATCACATGGATGCATGTGACTGTGAATGGAAGAAGAACAATTGTGCATAGAAGGCACATTTTTGAAGAGTCAGATGGAGAAGAAGATGAGATGGAGTACATAAGGAGCAGGAGGGAGTATGAAGAATTTGAAGATTGTTTTGAAGAAGACTTTGATGATAGCAACTCTCTCTGGTGGGATGAATGTTCAGAATTTGACCTGGAGAGAGATTGAGCCTAAACAAAATATCATCAAAACATAAGAGCTTCATAATCAGGTAAGTAACTCTTATCTCCTGAATGACAACTCAGAGGAATAACACTCAAAGGTTAAAATATTCTTTTAGGACACCTAATATCTTTAGTTTGTTCAGAAATAAAGCCTTGAAAAATCCTGTCTGAACATATATTTCTTGTGTCCTGAAAGATTTGTTTCCTGCCTCTGAAGTTCTTCAGGTTTCAGCATCTGAAGAAGCTCAGACTATGAAAACTTTTCATCCTCTGAGAAATAAGCCTCTGAATAGGAAATGAATTGAAAACGTTTAAGTATTTTATACTGAAACGTTTTGGCGCCAAAGAGACAACACGTACACACGTTCTGAATGGTTTGAATGCAGTTAATGATTAGTTTGTCTTATTTTTTAATTAATGTATTGTGTGTTTTAATTTGTCTTATGTTTTTAACAAAATCACTTAAAAACTCACACTTTACACTATCTTTTCCCACATCTTCATCTTAAATATCACAGAACAAACTCCTTCTCTAGTGTTAGCAAAATCTACCCTAACCTCCTGAAATGGCATCTACTTCTACATCCAATTCAGATTCTTTGTTCACTTTTCCTAAAAACGTCCCCATCAACACTACTGCTTGCAATGAAATGTTTTCTACAGATTTATCTCTTAAGATGGAGGGAAAATCTCTGAACCTGGTTATGGAACAACCAGTGGACTTTGATAGTTTGGAAAAGAATCATTTTGATGTTCTAAAGTTCTTTTCTAATCACAAAGGGAGCTTTAGATACATGAATTTATTAAATGGACCAATCTATCCTACTCTGGTAAAAGATTTCTTGATCAGAAGCAAGGTAAAGACAGTTGAAGATTATGACAAGGAGCTAGATGCAAGGAGAGAATAAAAGGCTGGAAATGAGGTCAAGACTCCTCAAGAGTTAGGTTTGAGAATCGTTGAGGAAACGGAGGTGCATTCTATTGTGTGTGGTTTTGAAGTAATTCTCACTGCATCAAACTTGGCTAAGGTGCTGTCTATTCCAAATGAAGGCTTCTACTACACCTGTAGTCAAAATGAAGCAAAGAAGTCTGTGTTTCTGAAGAATATATCAAGACAATGCTATGACAAAGGAAAAAGCTGTGAGAGCAACATGATAGGTGATATGAAGCCCACTCAGAGGGTATTAGCCAAAATTATATTAAAATCTATATTTCCAGGAAGTGAAAATTCTGATCAATTGTCATGGGATCATAGACACTTTGTCTATTTTCTCACAAGGAAATATGATATAAATTGGGCGAAATACATCTTCGATCACCTATGCAAAGTTGTGATTAACACCCAAAATCAAGCCAAAACCAATCTACTTGTCATCTACCCAAGGTTACTCAGTGAAATTTTCTATCAATGTGGAGTGATAGACATAATCAAAGCTGCGGGTCATTACTGCTTGGTAAGGGAAATCAGAGCTTCCACAATATATGTTCATACACTCTCTCACATGAACTTTGTTTCATTGAGAACATAAGTTTTCCCAAGGATTGTCTTATGGTTGCTTCAAAGGCCATATTTGAAGGTTGCACGCCTAAAATATGACCTTTGTAGAGGGGGGAAGGTTGAGATTTTGGCTAAAGTCATCTAACCAACTAGTAGTCTTTCTTGAAGAAACCGAATCAAATGCATCAGTTTGGTTTTCCTATGGAAAAGACTCTAGCCCCTCTAGAGCCTTATATATCAGTTTGATTTTCTTCAGGAATATATGTCTTCAGAACTTAAAACAGTCAGAGTCCAAAGATTTCTCTTCAAACTCTGAACTGAGTTCTTCTGTAACAGACACTGGCTTTGTTTCCATTGGTTTCTTCTTATGTTTTCTCCTATCTTGACTGACTCTCACTGAAACTATTTTCTTATTCTCTGAGCGTTTCATTTTCTTCTCAAGAGATCTATCAATAACCTAAGATTATTCTGTGTGAGTAAAATGACTAGGTATCTCTCTCCTTTTATAAGCATAATTCAATGGCCGAGTATTAAATGTATTCAACCACTCCTGATTTGACGGCATTGAAAGTTGAAATCTCTATTAATTGCTTATACTACCTTTTTGATAATGACAAAAGGGGGAGAAAGAATATTGGTAAATCAATTGTTGGAAGAAGCGAAATTACTTGGCTTTTTAGGGCCTTGTAGTGCTTCAGAGAGAACGTAGGAGAGTGGTCAAAATAGTAGCATGAGGTACATGCTTTGATATGACAATCTGATCCTTGAGGATTTCAAAATATCGTACTAAAGAGCTCTGAACTGTTTTCAAATTTTTGTTCAGACTCTGAGCTATTTTCTTTGAAAAGATTTTTTTTAAGCTCTGAACTGTTTGAAAATATTTTGAACTCTGAAGCTGTTAATGATAACCATCAGAACCAAGTGTGTGTGTAGACGTCTCCAAGTGCCTCTGATCCTATTTTGTCATTCAATTTAAATATTGCTTCATCTTGCATCTGCATTAAGGGCTTAATTTCAAGGAGAATGCATTTATTAATTGAAGTTTATTATTCATACTTAGTTCTTGAGTAAGGGTGCAACTTTATTCAAAGATTATCACACTATGAAAAGAAGAAGCTTGCAAACCTTGTTCTTTATATAGTGAAATATGAATAATTTAAGTCATATAATAAAGTAATTCTTAAAACTGATTAAAATTAACTATGGATACAAAATAGGGGGAGCTTACAAACCTAACCCTGTGGGTTATCAGACTTAGGGGGAGCTTGCGAAACTCAAAAGCCTAATGTCAACACAGCTGATTTTTATCAACAACAATTGTATTTAATACTTATGTTTGTCATCATCAAAAAGGGGGAGATTGTTGGAACAAAATAGGTGTTAATACACACCCTTAGGTTTTGATGATAACAAAGTATTAAATGGAAAATTGATGGTACTAATGTTTAAATTAAGTGCAGGAGAATTCAACGTTATATCAAGAGCACACTTAATTTAGACTCTGATGAAACCTATGGAAGTCTGAATAATTACACTCTAAAAGAGTTCAAAAGCTACAACGTGGTCAGGAGCTAAACAAAGTTCAGAAGCTCAAAGGGGATCAGAACGTCTGAAGGAGTTCAGAAGCTCAAGGATGTTCAGATGCCTACAAGAGTTCAGATGCTCTACTAGTCATGAGTCATTCAGAGGATGAAGACGTTCAGAAGCTGAATTGCGAAGGACTATCAGTGGCCAACCATGAAGGTGCGTGGAGAAAACACAAGAAGGGGGGGTTAAATTGTGTTTTGGATATTTAAAAACTTTCCAAGATATTTAAACCTTTTCAGAGTCTTTAAAGCACAGCGGATTGTTCACACAATTAACTTATGGCGTTATGAATGATGAAGGAGTAAATGAGAGAGTGGGAGAGAGAAGAACACACAACAATTTATACTGGTTCCCCTCACAAATTGAGAGTACTCCAATCCCCTTGTTTCCAAGAGAGTTCACTATAATCACAAAGATTACAATAGATGCTCAAGCACACAAGCTCAAGACTTCCTGCTCTTAGTCACACAGGACAGAGAGACTTCCTTGCTCTGATCACACAAGATCAAAGACTTCCTTGCTCAAGCACACAAGCTTAAGACTTCCTGCTCTTAGTCACACAAGACAGAGACACTTCCTTGCTCTGATCACACACGATCAGAGGCTTCCTTGCTCAAGCACTCAGGCTCAAGACTTCATGCTCTAATCACTAAGATTGAGACTTATGTGCTTCTACACTAAGCAGAAGACTTTCTTACTTCTACACTAAGCAGAAGACTTACCACTAACTTATAAGCTTAAACTTATTACAAACATAATAACTTCAGAGGCTTAAGCCAGTTTCTATGCTCACTTCATTTGAGAGAGATTATCTATTACAATGCAGATTCTCACTTTCTTCTGAGAGATGTTTTCTAATGAAGATCGCTAGTCATCAATTCTTTCTTTGGCATATTTATATGAGTTGAGAAAGACATTGAGACGTTGGAGAAATTCCCGTTGTAAAATGGACAGCTGTAGTCATTAAAGATCCGTTGAGTAAAGTCACGTCTTCCTTTGCAGAGAGGCTTCATCTTTACTGTTTGTCCAATAGTGCAGTTATAAGGTACAACTAGCTCCTAGAGAGAGGGATCACATCCTTTGTGACCATTGCTATTAGTTGACCTTAGAACAAGTCCTCAGGCTTGATAAGTTGTAGTTGATGTAGCCCTCTGATGACTGGGGAATTCCTTTGCTTCTGATGAACCTTTGATAACTTGGAGTCTGATTGGTTTTTGAATGGTTGGCCTCTGATAGTCCTTCGCAATTCAGCTTCTGAACGTCTTCATCCTCTGAATGACTCATGACTAGCAGACAGCCTCTGAACTCTTGTAGGCCTCTGAACATCCTTGAGATTCTGAACTCCTCTGAGCTCCTGAACACCTTCAGACGTTCTGATCTACTTTGAGCTTCTGAACTTTGTTTAGCTCCTGACCACGTTGTAGCTTTTGAACTCTTTCAGGGTGTAATTATTCAGACTTCCATAGGTTTCATCAGAGTCTAAATTAAGTGTGCTCTTGATCTAACGTTGAATTCTCCTTCACTTAGTTTAAACATTAGTATCATCAATTGTCCATTTAATACTTTGTTATCATCAAAACTTAAGGGTGTGTATTAACACATATTTTGTTCCAACAATCTCCCCCTTTTTGATGATGACAAACATAAGTATTAAATACAATTGTTGTTGATAAAAATCAGCTATGTTGACATTAGGCTTCTGAGTTTTGCAAGCTCCCCCTAAGTCTGATAACCCATAGGGTTAGGTTTGTAAGCTCCCCCTATTTTGTATCCATAGTTAATTTTAATCAGTTTCAGAATTACTTTATTATATGACTTAAATTATTCATATTTCACTATATAAAGAACAAGGTTTGCAAGCTTCTTCTTTTCATAGTGTGATAATCTTTGAATAAAGTTGCACCCTTACTCAAGAACTAAGTATGAATAATAAACTTCAATTAATAAATGCATTCTCCTTGAAATTAAGCCCTTAATGCAGATGCAAGATGAAGCAATATTTAAATTGAATGACAAAATAGGATCAGAGGCACTTAGAGACGTCTACACACACACTTGGTTCTGATGGTTATCATTAATAGCTTCAGAGTTCAAAATATTTTCAAACAGTTCAGAGCTTAAAAAAAATCTTTTCAAAGAAAATAGCTCATAGTCTGAACAAAAATTTGAAAACAGTTCAGAGCTCTTTAGTACAATATTTTGAAATCCTCAAGGATCAGATTGTCATAACAAATCATGTACCTCATGCTACTATTTTTACCACTCTCCTACGTTCTCTCTCTGAAGCACTACAAGGCCCTAAAAAGCCAAGTAATTTCGCTTCTTCCAACAATTGATTAACCAATATTCTTTCTCCCCCTTTTGTCATTATCAAAAAGGTAATATAAGCAATTAATACAAATTCAACTTTCAATGCCGTCAAATCAGGAGTGGTTGAACACATTTAATACTCGGCCATTGAATTATGCTTATAAAAGGAGAGAGATACCTAGTCATTTTACTCACACAGAATAATCTTAGGTTATTGATAGATCTCTTGAGAGAGAAAATGAAACGCTCAGAGAAGAAGAATGTAGTTTCAATGAGAGATAGTCACATAAGAAGAAACCAATGGAAACAAAGCTAGTGTTTGTCACAGAAGAACTCAGTTCAGAGTCTGAAGAGAGATCTTTGGACTCTGACTGTTTTAAGTTCTGAAGACATATGTTCCTGAAGAAAATCAAACTGATATCCAAGGCTCTAGAGGGGCTAGAGTGTTTTCCTGAGGAAAACCAAACAGATGCATCTGATTCGGTTTCTTCAAGAAGGACTACTAGTTGGTTAGATGGCTTTAGCCAAAATCTCAACTTTTCCCCTCTGAAAAGGTCATATTTTAGGCGTGCAACCTTCAAATATGGCCTTTGAAGCAACCAGAAGACAATCCTTGGGAAAACTTTATATGTAATCCAGAACTTATGTTCTTAATGAAACTAAGTTCATTACTTTGGCTTGTTTATCTTTGATTTCTTGTTAAGAATTCTTCTCTTGTTATGTAATTTAATCTTTTAGGAATGCCTTATATTGTACTTATTGAAAATCAAATTTTATAAATAAGAGCTCAAGAGTTTGAAGTATTGATTGTTCAAGATTTGTTTGTTTTAACAAAAGAGAATTTTTAGTTTCATCAAGCAAATAAAACAATCAATCAGATATTGTTAATCAAAACATTCATATAAGCACAGTGATTAATCAGAATAGACTTAACACAGAAATGGAAATTATATAACCATATAAACTCTATTAATGTGTTTAAAATATTAAACAGTTTATAAAATCATATAAGAAATCAAGATAATCCTAATGTTGATGTTGTCTAGAGATAGAAGTTTAGGGTTATCATATATTTTTCAGATTAACATCTACTTTTTCATCATTCCCATAAACTTGTCCACTTTGTCTTCAAACCTTCTGATAACACTTCCATAGACAAGATTCTTCAAATGTTGTTGATTGCCTTGATCACTCCTCAGACTGTCTTAAGAGGTACATTCAGATTATCCACTATTGAGGCTAACCTTTCCCTAAGGTTTTGCCCAATATTTTATCTTGCAACAGAGGATTCAGGATGATCCCTCTTTGTGTCCTCTTGAGTCTGAATGTCTTCCTTCATTTGCAGCTTCATCTGGCCTTCTTCTCTTTTTCTTCAATTCTTCCTTTTCCATTTCAAACCCTTCTCCTAAGTTGTCCAGTAGTTGAACGTACTGATTGACGATACCACTAGAGGTAGTAGGTATATCAATATTGCATTTCTTCACCAAGGAAGGTCCTGAGTGAGACTGAGGCACCAAGGGATCTGAAGGTTGTATCTCATGTCCTGACAGCAAGTTCATGTGAGAGAAAGTATGAACAGATACTGTGGAGGCTCTGATTTCCCTTAACAAGCAGTCATGACCCGCAGCTTTGATTATGTCAATTACCCCACATTGATAGAAGATCTCACTAAGTATCCTAGGGTAGATGACATTTACAATAGGCTTGTCCTGATTCTGAGTGCTTAACACTGCTTTGCAAAGGTGTTTGAAGACATATTCAGCCCAATTTAAGTCATATTTCCTTGAGAGAAAATAAGCAAAATGCCTATGATCCCATGACAATTTGTCAGAGTTTTCACTGCAAGGAAATATAGAACTCAACATTATCTTGGCTAATACTCTCTGAGTGGGCTTCAGATCATCTATCTTGTCGCTCTCACAGCTTTTTCCTTTGATGTAACTCAGTCTTGTCATGATCTTTAGAAACTCAGACTTCTTTCCTTTATTGTGATCACAGGTGTAGTAGAATCCTTCATTTGGAATGGATAGCACTTTAGCCAAGTTTGAAGCAGTGAGAATTACTTCAAAGCCACACACAACAGAGTGCACCTCCATTTCCTCAACAATTCTCAAACCTAATTCTTCAGGAGTTTTGTCTTCATTTTCAACCTTTTCTTCTCTTCTTGCAGCTAGCTCCTTATCATAATCTTCAACTGTCTTCACCTTGCTTCTTATCCAGAAATCTTTTACCAGAGAAGGATAGATTGGACCATTTAAAAGATTCATGTATCTAAAGCTCCCTTTATGATTAGAAAAGAACTTTAGAACATCAAACTGATTCTTTTCCAAACTATCAAAGTCCACTGGTTGTTCCATAACCAGGTTCAAAGATTTTCCCTTCATCTTAAGAGACAAATCTGTAGAAAACATTTCCTTGCAGGCGATGGTGTTGATCGGAAAGTTTTTAGGAAAAGTGAACGAGGAGTCTGAGACTAATGTAGAAGTAGATGCCATTACAGACGGTTAGGGTGAAGAGTTTGCTAAAGCTAGAGAGAGTTTTGGTTCAAGAGATGTTGAAGACAACATAATGGAATGAGATAGTGTAAAGTATGCAAGTATTTAAATAATTTTGTTCAAAACAGTAAAACAAATTAAGGCACACAATACATTAAATTAAACGAGAAAATAAACCATCATTAGCTGCTTCAAACCAATCAGAACGTGTGTACGTGTTGTCTTTTTAGCGCCAAAACGTTTCAGTAAAAATACTTAAACGTTTCCAATTCATTTCCTATTCAGAGGCTTAACCGTCAGAGGTTGAAAAGTTTCTCAAAGTCTGAGCTTCTTTAGATGCTGAAACCTGAAGAACTTCAGAGGCTGAAAGACAAACCTTTCAGGACACAAACAAAATATGTTCAGACAGGATTTTTCAAGGTTTTTAGTACTGAACATTGTGTATCCTAAGAAGACATTTTCAAACCTTTGAGAGTTATTCCTCTGAGATGTCATTCAGGAGTTAAGCATACTTACCTTGTATTGAAGCTTTCTTGATTTAATTGTAGTCAGAGTCATAGCCTGAGCAATCACTCCACCACACTGAGTTGTTGTTATCTTCAAAACAAGCTTCAAATTCTTCATGCTCCCTCCTGTTGCACATGTACTCCACTTCATCTTCTTCTCCATCTGATTCTTCAAGAATGTGCCTTCTATGCACAATTGCTCTTCTTCCATTCACAGTCACATGTATCCATGTGATTGGAAGGACTGTGATTGGAAGGTTCAGAGTCTTAGTTTCACCTGCAATCAAGTAAACAATTTTGTCTCTTGGTACCCACTTGCTTGAGGGTCCTATAGATTGTTAGTTGCCAAATCTTCATCCTCCATTTGTTTCTTCTGAGTACTATCAGAAACAAATGTAGTGTAAAGATTAGGGAGTGAGAAGCTTCCATCAATAACTGATGAGCTTGGTTCCTCTAGTGTTTTACTACTAGAGTATCCAATCCCATTAGTATTGTTGGTCTTAAGGTTGCAAAGCATGGAAACAATTTTATTTTGATCAGCATTGATGTTACAGTACTCTTTGATAACTAGAGAGTGCTCAAGGGGTTTGTAACATATAGCATAATCATTCTCAAGGTCTTTTGTTTTGATAAAAACTTTTTGAACAAAACCTTCAGAGTGATTTGCTTGCTTACTTAAATTCTCATAGTCTGCTTTAAGCTTTTTATACTTCTGCTGACTATTAGAGAGTTTAAGTAAAGTCTTCTTAAGATGCTTGATCAATTTTGCTTTAGAAAGATAAGAATATACCTGATTTACTGTTCTCTGGATGCTGTCTATGCTCTCAGGTTCTGACTTTTCATCAGAACTGAGTCTTCAGAGTCTGAGCCATCTTCAGAACTTGATCCTTCAGCTCCTGGTGCTCTTTCAGACTCACCTTCAGAGAAGTTGTCTAGTACATCCCATGAGAGAGAGAAGTTGTCTAGTACCATCTTTGAATTTTTCTTGAAAACCTTTCAAGATACTCTTCATCAGGTTCTTCAACAAGATCTTCATGCTCCAATGCTTGCTTTCCTTTCCTTGCTGCTTCTGCTTCTTCTCCTTTCAATTCTTGCAAATCCTTCAGAGCCAATTCATGGACTCTGAGTAAATCAATCAATGATTCAGGACTCATTGAATTGATGTCTTCAGTTTCCTCTATAGTATTTGGAATTTCATTCCAATTCAGAGGCAAACTTCTCAGCAACTTGCTTACAAGCTCTTTGTTGCTGAGTTTGTTGTTGTGGTCTTCAATCTTGCTTGTGATGGCTTGAAACCTTATGTTCATTTCCTCAATGCTCTCATTTTCCTCCATCCTAAACTCCTCATATTGATCTAACAGACCATTTACTGTTGCCCACTGAATGCTTTCATTATCATCACTAATGAGGCAAAGAGTAGTAGTTGTAGAATCAATACTAGAAGTTTGATTAACCCCTGATGTGGAAGGATTTTGATTGTTGCTCAGATCTTCATTTAAGCTCAGTCCATCTTCAATTTCTTTGACAAGATTAGCAACTTGTTGAGATAACTTCTGCTTCCAATAATCCATGTTTTGAGCCATGGCGGTTTTCTCCTTTGGATCTTGACTGTCTCACGGTTAAGTGATTTACCAACAGAACCGCAGCTCTGATACCAATTGAAGGTGCGTGGAGAAAACACAAGAAGGGGGGGTTGAATTGTGTTTTGGATATTTAAAAACTTTCCAAGATATTTAAACCTTTTCAGAGTCTTTAAAACACATCAGATTGTTCACACAATTAACTTATGGTGTTATGAATGATGAAGGAGTAAATGAGAGAGTGAGAGAGAGAAGAAAACACAACAATTTATACTGGTTCCCCTCACAAATTGAGAGTACTCCAGTCCCCTTGTTTCCAAGAGAGTTCACTATAATCACAAAGATTACAATAGATGCTCAAGCACACAAGCTCAAGACTTCCTGCTCTTAGTCACACAGGACAGAGAGACTTCCTTGCTCTGATCACACAAGATCAAAGACTTCCTTGCTCAAGCACACAAGCTGAAGACTTCCTGCTCTTAGTCACACAAGACAGAGAGACTTCCTTGCTCTGATCACACAAGATCAGAGGCTTCCTTGCTCAAGCACTCAGGCTCAAGACTTCATGCTCTAATCACTAAGATTGAGACTTATGTGCTTCTACACTAAGCAGAAGACTTTATTACTTCTACACTAAGCAGAAGAGCTTCTACACTAAGCAGAAGACTTTGTTGCTTCTACAATGAGCATAAGACTTACTACTAACTTATAAGCTTAAACTTATTACAAACATAATAACTTCAGAGGCTTAAGCTAGTTTCTATGCTCACTTCATTTGAGAGATATTATCTATTACAATGCAGATTCTCACTTTCTTCTGAGAGATGTTTTCTAATGAAGATCGCTAGTCATCAATGCTTTCTTTGGCATATTTATATGAGTTGAGAAAGACATTGAGACGTTGGAGAAATTCCCGTTGTAAAATGGACAGCTGTAGTCATTAAAGATCCGTTTAGTAAAGCCACGTCTTCCTTTGCAGAGAGGCTTCATCTTTACTGTTTGTCCAATAGTACAGTTATAAGGTACAACTAGCTCCTAGAGAGAGGGATCACATCCTTTGTAACCGTTGCAATTAGTTGACCTTATAACAAGTCATCAGGCTTGATAAGTGGTAGTTGATGTAGCCCTCTGATGACTGGGGAATTCCTTTGCTTCTGATGAACCTTTGATAACTTGGAGTCTGATTGGTTTTTGAATGGTTGGCCTTTGATAGTCCTTCGCAATTCAGCTTTTGAACGTCTTCATCCTCTGAATAACTCATGACTAGCAGACAGCCTCTGAACTCTTGTAGGCCTCTGAACTCCTCTGAGCTCCTGAACACCTTAAGATGTTCTGATCTACTTTGAGCTTCTGAACATTGTTTAGCTCCTGACCATGTTGTAGCTTCTGAACTCTTTCAGAGTGTAATTATTCAGACTTCCATAGGTTTCATCAGAGTCTAAATTAAGTGTGCTCTTGATCTAACGTGGAATTCTCCTGCACTTAATTTAAACATTAGTATCATCAATTGTCCATTTAATACTTTGTTATCATCAAAACTTAAGGGTGTGTATTAACACATATTTTGTTCCAACAAACCATTCAAGACCAATCAGACTCCAAGTTATCAAAGGTTCATCAGAAGCAAAGTAATTCCCCAAATCATCAGAAGGGCTACATCAACTACAACTTATCAAGCCTGATGATTTGTTCTAAGGTCAACTAATTGCAACGGTCACAAAGGATGTGATCCCTCTCTCTCTAGGAGCTAGTTGTACCTTATAACCGTACTATTGGACAAACAGTAAAGGTGAAGCCTCTCTGCAAAGGAAGACGTGGCTTTACTCAACGGATCTTCAAAGACTACAGCTGTCCATTTTACAACGGGAATTTCTCCAACGTCTCAATGTCTTTCTCAACTGATATAAATATGCCAAAGAAAGAATTGATGACTAGCGATCTTCATTAGAAAACATCTCTCAGAAGAAAGTGAGAATCTGCATTGTAATAGAAAATATCTCTCAAATGAAGTGAGCATAGAAACTAGCTTAAGCCTCTGAAGTTATTATGTTTGTAATAAGTTTAAGCTTATATGTTAGTAGTAAGTCTTCTGCTTAGAGTAGAAGTAACAAAGTCTTCTGCTTAGTGTAGAAGCTCTTCTGCGTAGGGTAGAAGTAAGAAAGTCTTCTGCTTAGTGTAGAAGCACATAAGTCTCAATCTTAGTGATTAGAGCATGAAGTCTTGAGCCTGTGTGCTTGAGCAAGGAAGTCTCTGATCTTGTGTGATTAGAGCAAGGAAGTCTCTTTGTCTTGTGTGACTAAGAGCAGGAAGTCTTGAGCTTGTGTGCTTGAGCAAGGGAGTCTCTGATCTTGTGTGATCAGAGCAAGGAAGTCTTTGATCTTGTGTGATCAGAGCAAGGAAGTCTCTCTGTCTTGTGTGACTAAGAGCAGGAAGTCTTGAGCTTGTGTGCTTGTGAGGGGAACCAGTATAAATTGTTGTGTGTTCTTCTCTCTCTCACTCTCTCATTTACTCCTTCATCATTCACTTAGCCATTAGTTTAATTGTGTGAACAATCCGCTGTGCTTAAAGACTCTGATAGATTTAAATATCTAGAAAAGTTTTTAAATACCCAAAACACAATTAAACCCCCCCTTCTTGTGTTTTCTCCACGCACCTTCAATATGCACCTAAGACTTTAACTCTTTCTAATAAAAACAAATACAGAGTATCATAACTTCTTGAATCTGAAGCTTTTAGAGTTTAAGTCTTGTGCGAATTTTGTCTAGTGATAACTTGAGTATGCAGTAGAGAGTAGTTTTTCAAATATAGCTTAGTGTTGTAATTTTCACGATCTCTCAAGTCTTCTATATATAGGCAATGCCAATGTAGACGTTGAAGATGACGATTGAGTAGAGATAGAGATGTCAGCGCAATTATAGTTGTATTGGTAGTGGAGCATTAACCTTGTTCCAAAAGAGGTAAAAAGTTACTACTGCCATTGTTTTGAAGACTCCAGTGTTTGCTCAGAAGAAGTAAGGTTTCCCATTTGTCTAGGTACGCTTCTCTTTGACTTGTGACTTGATCACATATTTGAATAAAAATAGAGGAGACCTAAAATCTAATATTAGCACATCTGAAAGGAGCAACTTATAGCTTCATTACTATGCTTCTGAGTCCAATTGCTTTTGATTGCCTTTAACGCTTATGAATGACTTCAGAGCTTCTGACTTGTAGTCAGACTCTTCTGTCTTCTAACTTCCTGCATACTTAAAATAAATTTTTAGTATTCAATTGTGCATTTAATACTTTGTTATCATCAAAACTTTAACAAGTTCTTGGGGTTAGTTTTAAAAACCATTTTTGTTCTAACAGAGAATGCATCAAATATTCCTCAAACAACCCAACCTCTGACCTTACAAGACCTAGTTATGTCGTCTGACATTGTTGATCAAGTATTTCATATTCTTGATGTGGAAGCTCATAACCAAACATTAAAAACACTAGCCTTTCATTTGAACATCTAAAATATGGCCCTATTCTTGGACCCCATCCAGACCCATATAGACCACCACAAGGCATTACCGTTATTGATTTTTTCCTAAACATGTACCTCTCTTCAAACATCCATATGACTTTATCGAAGCCTCTGAACCCAACCCTGAGCTGCTTAGGGACTTATCTTACAATTATTTTAGATGTTTAACCAAGACTAAGGATAAATTCTTGATCATGCCAACTGGGGTGCATGATGAATTTAATGCTATTAAGGAAAGAATCGCAGATGCTATGGAACGAACGGAAGAGATGTATCAGAGGGAAGCACACTAGAAGTGGCCTAGGGATGTGGAGAGTTTGCTAATAGTCATGGAAAGTTCTGATGTTAAGAGTCTAACTATGACACCTCACCTTTATCAGGAAGATCTTCTAATCTTAGACTCTATTGAGAATGCTCTTATATACAAGAAATAGATTTGCATGGTAAAGCTGTTAGTCCAAGTAAGATGGAAGTGGATGGTTCTGATAAGGATAAAAGAAAAGTTGTTATGGACTCTGAACAACTCCGGCTTTGTTACAAAGAGCACTCATAGTCTACTTCATCAGTTCTGAAGATTCGAAAAGAGCTTGCCACTCAGAAGATCAAGCATGAAGCTCTGGAAGCCAAAGTTGACATCATAGCAGAAAATCAGAAGACTATGGATTCCAAGCTTGACACCATCTTAGCCCTTCTTTCTAAGAAACCCCGAGATCTTCTTTGTTTGAGCACATATTTTTGTTGTATTCCATTTCTTTTCTTTTTTTCTCCGAACTTCCTTTTAATCTTAATTAATGAAACGGTAAGAGTAATTAATTGCATGAATGATTCATACATGTCTCTAAACATGTAAATTTAGGCTAATAATCTGAAACTATTAAAAAATGAATCATTTAAATTATAATTCTGAGCTATAATTATGTACTTGTTTTTCATTGAAACAAGAATGGATTATGGATTTGAAATAAATTTTGCATATTTAAGTTTAAGGAAGATTGCAACCTTTATCTTAAATTTATTAGACTTAGTGGGAGAGCTTGCAAACTTCTGACTCCGAAAGCCAAGTAATAAAATTTAATTCAAGTTATATATTTAATTCTTAAACTGATTTTAATTAATCATAGATAAAACTTAAGGGTAGCTTACAAATCTAACCTTATAGATTATCTAACTCAGGGGGAGCTTGCAAAACTTATAAACCTAAAGATAACATGATAAATTAAATCAATAACAATTGACAATTAATACTTATGTTTGTCATCATCAAAGAAGTGAGAGACTATTGGAACAAAATTGGTTCTAATAAGTTCTTTAAGATTTTAATTAAAAATATTTTGATGATAACAAAGTATTAAATGCACAATAAGAGACCATATGACATGATACATCTTGCGCACGGTAGAGGGCCGCCCCCGGACAAAAGATATGACGTTTGGATGCTTTTAGTTGATGACACCTTAGTACATATTTGGACTTACGCTGAATTTGAAAAAATAACAATTTTAAAATTTTGAAGTCATTGATAAAAAATATTTAAAAAAATCGTAGTCTAACTAAAATCATACTTGTTCTGAGTTTACACCCAACTTTTTTTTAGAGGATAATGTAGTTGTCACTTGTCACCATAAATATCTTTGAATAGAAATAAATAGGTTCATGCAGATTAATGAATATTCATCGCTGTATAAACAGTAATGCAACTGTCACCTTCGTTTACGTTAAGCATCCCTATCACTATCAACATCAATGTTTCTCTGCTTACTATCTCTATCTCTTTTTGTAATAACGAAAAATGAAAGTGGGGGATGGGAGAGAAATACACACGCCTCTAGTTCTACAGTTCTCCATGTCTACTTCCTGTGTTTATGGTTTCTGGATCTTTCTGAAACTGAAAGGGACTGTGCTGCTAATGCCATTGCCCACTCACTCTCACTTTTGAGTGTCAAAGTAAAATAATACTATAATAGTATGAGAGATACATAGTAAATGTGGGCTTAAAAAAATCAGAAAGAAATGATGAAGATTTTATGGACCTCATTAAGCATATGACCTAGCTCGATGCAAAAGTATTTTAAGGACTTCATTAACACAATGCTTTGGTTTTCATTCAAGTATTTGTTGTGACAAGTCTGAGGCGAGTTAATCGCACATTGTTTAGAAAAGTCAAAGTTACACACTTTATAAGTGAGAGAAGTCATAAACATAATAGAAAGAAGAAAAAAAAGTAAAAAGTTATTATAAATATTTGAATATTCTTTACCATAACAATTCTAGTCTTTTAATTGTACTAGGATTACGGTTTGTAAATTTTTGTTGAGAAATTGTGGAATCGGTACGAAGTGTTTAACCATAATATGAAACAAAGAAAAATACTACTTATGTGGTTGCCATGAGTATGAAACAAAGAAAAATACTAAGGTGGATATGATTATTTGGACAATTTATCAGATCATATTCACAATAATAGTCGATCATTTAATTATATTATAAATATATATACTCCCTCCATGTCATAATATAAGAAAAAAAAAATTCACACCTATTAAGAAAAGTAAAATGTGATAGTTTGTAGTACGACTTTTTGTTTTTTTCGTGAAATAATAGTTTCATTAGAAGATGTAAAAAGAATTTTGATTGGTTATTGATTATGGGGAAAAGAAGAGAGAGAATAAATTTTATGATAATAAGTAAAAGTAAACCTTGAAAATGATAAAAGTTGGTTTTTTTTGTTTATAATTTGGGACAAGAAAAAGTAGATTTTTTTTTCTTATAATATGGGACGGAGGAAGTACATTGTTTAATTAACTTCTGCTTCTATTCTTTTTCAATTATGTGAATATGACCAAATAATAGGGACCCGGATTTGTTGCCAAAAAAGCAGCACCCAGTTCCATAATGTTTTGGATTTGAATCATTAATTTTAAATTAGACGGTTTAGATCACACACTACTAGAAAAAAAATGAAACTGGGACGAAAATTTGTGACGAAATTAAATTCCGTCCCAAAATAATCAAATGGGGACGGAATTCGCGACGCGTTTCTCTCACGAACATTTTACTAAAACTTTATTTATTTGATTTTTTTCTAGTAGTGACATGGTTGACAAATCAACTATAAACAATATCAATTATTGATTACATATCAAACGGTTAGGAACGCGTGATGCAGTTACTAGTTACTGTGTGTTATCCAATCCAAATAGTAGTAACCATAGATGTGCTCTGAAACAAAATGAATAATTAATCCAAATTAGATCATATATAGAACACATCTCAGGATCTGGATTTGATGCTGTTGAATAAGCACGCAGTTTGGTGCTGTTTTGGATCTCACCCGTCCGATCAAGATCGGACGTCTGAGATCATTTCTCATACGTCCAATCTTAATCGGATGGCTGAAATCAAAAACAGCACCAAACTGCGTGATTATCCAACAGCATCAAATCAATTTCCCACATCTCACCACCCTAACAATCATCTAGGTTAATGCATATATAAAGAGAGTGTGTTTGTTGGAGAGATAGAGTGTTGTGCAGCACAACACAAGTAGTGGCAGTGGCACTGCTAAAGTGTCGTTCGAATATTGGTGCTCAGTGTTCTATGCATGCATTGCTTCCCTTTCCTTTCATTTCCTCTCTCACTCTTTCCTCCTTTGCCGGTTCTATGTCTCTTCCATTTCCAAACACGCCAAAACACAACTACATCACCAATGTTTTCCTTCATTCCACGTGCGTATACTTGCCCCCCCTAGCTCCCTCTTTCTCCACCTTCATTTTACACTATAATCTCTCACACATACCAATAAAAACGGATCAAGAAAGAAACAATCATCTTATTAAAATAATAATACTAGTCATAACAAATGTAGGCAGCATTTACATTCTATAAGAATTAGAACACACGTTATAAATAAGGTGGAGCATAGAGTACATTTTAGAATATTTGTTTACATCCTCTTGTTATTTTACTTTTTGGATACAATACATGTTTATTTTAGGGTGTGTCAAATATAGAACGTGTGTACTAGCACGGATCATTTACGAGAATTCGAGTTTGATCTTTTTTGAAAATAATTTTTGATCATATTTTTCTAACTTTGCGGCAGAAATTTGAAACACTAAAAAAAATATTATAGAATACGCGTATTAGTGATTTACTAGTTTATTTTTGGTACAAGTCCTTTAATATTTAGTATATTTGTTCCAAATTTTATAAACTAATTTGTGCCCATAAAGAGTTGGAGGCATGACCCAAGTGGTTTCTTCTCAGTTATGTCGGCTTAGATGGCTCTCTGCCAGTCCACAGCTAATGAGGTGTTAATCCCTGAAAAGGAATCTTGTCTGCTTCCAAAAGTGTGAAAAACTTGGGCCCTGCAAAAAATGACAGTTTTCTTTTGGCAACTTCTTCAGGATAGGTTGCCGACTCCTCATAATCTCAGGCGGCGTGGTTTTTTATCGGATGTTGGTGTCTCGATGTGTGCGCTATGTGGTTCAGGGTCAGAGTCAGTTGATCACTTGTTTGTAACCTGTAACAAAATTTCACCTGTCTGGTATACTATTTTTAGGTGGTTGGGTGTTGAGTGGGTGTCATGTTCTTGGGTTTGAGTAGGAAAAATAGATTATAGTGGTTGATAATTTGGCAAGGAACATTTCGGAAGGAACATTTTCTGCTGAGCATCTCATTGATAGGGTGAAACTTTTATCTTGGAAATGGTTTATAGGTAAAAATTCTGACACCGTTTTTTCCTCTTACAAGTGGGGTATGCAACCAATTTTTTGCTAGAACCAGTAGAGTTTGGTGGGGTGTAGAGTTAGGTCTCCTGAGATCGGGTTGGTTAGTGACCTCTTGTGTTTGTCCTTCTTCGTGGTTGATCCTTGTCTCCCTCTCTATAGGTTTCAGATCTTCATGTGTTGGAGGTTAGAGGTGTTTAGTTTTTGTTGTTGGTGTGCCTTTGACTTTGCTTTTGTGTTTCCTAGATAGGCGTATGTAGAGTGTACTTCTGATACCTTTACTTTTTCTTTATTTTTCTTATTCTGTTTCGTTTTATTAATATAATATTATTTTGTCATTCAAAAAAAGTAAAAGAAAGAGTGAAAGAGGAGCACACAACACACAAAACGATATAATATTTTCAACCGCACAAAACACTACTTGATTGTACCAACATACTTAGTTTGTACCAACATAGTGTGGCACAAATTGTAGATACTTGTGCCCCTTAACAATTTGTTGGGAGAGGTCAACCCCTTAAATGAATCTCAGCTACTTCAAGGAGATTAATCTCTGTAGTTTCGCGGTGATGATACCTTCGGTTTAAAAAAAAAAACACTACTTGCTTGCATCAACTATAACTCTTATAAAAAAATCACTTTCAAGAAAAAAATTAATGTTGTCCACCAATTTGTTCAACATTCAGTCTTTCACTGTATATTGTTGGCATAAAAATTTATTATTTTTTCCCTAGAAGAATTAATCTTGTTAATCAATTAATCTGACACATCGCATGACAAAAGCCAAAAAACATGCATATTCACAAGATTTATTTATTTATATATTGCCTTTCTAGTCCCCACTTACAATCTCAACATAAACAAATCTCACTCAAAACTCTCTCATTGTCTCTCTTACTCACTCTCCTAACAACTATTCACTCAACATATCATATCATATAATATACACAATCCCATCAACCATATTTTTCACCATGCAAGCTCATACATTCTCCTACATATCCTCAATTGAAACTAATAATGAAACTGTTGATGAATCTTCCATTTCGCTCTCTCTTGGTCCTCCTGGTACACATCACCTCAAACCTAAACTATCCTCTTCATCAATTCACTCAGCTACTAGTACTACTCATCATCATCATCACCAGATTCAATGCCAAAAGCAAAACTTTACCATTGATGATGATGAGCAAAGTGGTGTAACAGTTGCACTTCATATTGGTCTTCCAAATACTATTTCACAAAATAACACACCTATTAGCAAATCTGATCATCATTTGGTTTCAGCTCCTATTCAAAGTCAGTATTGGATTCCTTCTCCTGCTCAAATCCTCATTGGACCAACACAGTTCTCTTGCACTGTCTGCAATAAAATGTTCAACCGTTTCAACAATATGCAGGTTAGTCTAACAGTATAATCTCTCACACACTGTTGAATACAATATCCCTATTGCATACCTAGTAGTCTAAGAGATTTAAATTTGTCACCAGTTACTTGCGCATCCTACGCCTTTCCTATTTTACTCTTCCACTACTTAAGTAGCGGACGTAGTAAAATGAGATTTTTTTGTAAAATGTCGTCCACTACTTAAGTAGCAAAGGTTATAAAGGTATGGTGTTTTTGGGGTATCTGCTACTTAAGTAGCAGACGGAGTATTCTGGTAAATTCGTACGGCGTGTGAGAAAATTGGTTGGGTGACAAAAGTAAATCTGGTAGACAAATTTATTACCATTTATTACAAAGTTAAGTCAAATTTTATTTAAGTATCTCCCTATAACTTTTATTTTCTGTCAAAATATTTATGGATTTCAATATTAAGGATTGCATAAACAACATCTAGAAACATTAACATATCTTTTTTATAAGAAAATATTTGTAGTTAATTTGTTAAGGAGGGAAAATTTGCTGGTAGCAGGAACCTGGAATCAAACCCTAAACATCCCTCTGAATTAACTTTTTGTACATATATATATCAGATGCATATGTGGGGACATGGATCACAATACAGGAAAGGGCCAGAATCTCTAAGAGGAGTAAAACCAGCTTCATCAATGTTAAGGCTTCCATGCTATTGCTGTGCAGAGGGATGCAAAAACAACATACAGCATCCAAGGTCAAGGCCATTGAAAGATTTCAGGACACTTCAAACACACTACAAGAGGAAACATGGAGCAAAACCATTTGGGTGTAGAAAATGTGGGAAACCATTTGCAGTAAGAGGTGATTGGAGAACACATGAGAAAAATTGTGGAAAGCTTTGGTTTTGTATCTGTGGATCTGATTTCAAACATAAGAGATCACTCAAAGATCATGTTCGTGCTTTTGGTGACGGTCACGCTCCACACACCGTCGAGAGTTGTGAAGATCAGGATGTTTTGTTAGGTGATGAATATGATGAGGAATTTGAAGGAGATGAAAATGATGAAGATGATGATGATTATATTGATGGAATGGTTTTTGGTTTTAATTAATAATAACCAATATAATACCACCAGCAAAATTTTATGTTTTCTTTTTTTTATGTCTTAACTACTGTAGTGCAATTATGATAGTTGCTGCATTGATCACATTTGATTGTGATTCTCTGTGCAAGATATAACGGAAATTTAAGACCTTGACTAATATGAATTTAGAATTAAATCTTTTAATTTTGAATGACAAATAGATTCTCAGAAGTAAATGATTATTTCCCTGTTTTCACGCATTCATGAAATCAATACACCTATAATTGTTGGATCAACATTTGATGATTTAGATTTCGGTTGTCATATATATTAGATTTTTTAAGAAATTTCAAAATCTATATTAAAATTTGAATTGTCTGATCACGATCTAATAGTTATTAATGTGTTAAAAACATGAAAGCGTGCAATTTGTGACGACAGAGAATCGGAATAGAATTCTGCTTTACTTCTAATTTGTTAGTTATCTATTTTTTGGTTGTAAGTATAGCTAAATTTTGTTTTTGCTTTCACCACAAGTATCTAGCACACTGGACTCTATTCTGGTTCAGAGTCAGTTCTTTCATCAAGTGGATTCAGCTCCCTCCTGCTCGCATTTGCAGAGATTGAACTATGGTCCTCCCTACCAAGAATGGCGACAATGACTACTAAACCAACTAATGATTGGTAGTATAGCTAGATTTTGGTTGTAAGGACACTCCGCAGCTGTCAGACCACCAGACATCAATGAAAATACCAAAACAGATACCATCTAATTAGAGTACCACTTCTAATCCCGTTATTGAAAAGACATTCCAGACCACTAGAGAAGACATCAACCCGATCCATAAAAATGTCACTAAATTCTAACTCCCGATCTCAAATAAAAAATGATCGGCCTATCAGATTCCAAAAACATGAAAGTGAAAGCGTGCAATCAGTGAAGCCTCATAATCAAATATAAATTCTGTTTTACTACTAATTTGTTAGTTATCTAGATTTTGTGCAAGTATAGTATAGCTAGATTTTGGTTGTAAGTATATATAAGATTTGAATTAATGATTGATTAATGAATGGAATATATAATTAGAGACTGTAACTGTAGTATAGTTTTGTCTGTTGTATGAAAGTAAGAGAGGAAAAGTAGTGTGAGAAGATGGAGACAAACAGTGAAATGAAAGCTAAGGTTCTTGCATTAAATAAATGCCAGAAGTGAGTGACACAGTCTTATCTAATTAAAGGAAAATTTCATTTTTGATGATACTTTTTTATCTTGTGATAGTGAGAGTAAAAAAGTGAGACTATGACGAAGGTAAGGACGGTAGTCAAGAGTATTCAGTGACTGCAGATTAGAGACAGACATGCAGACGAGAGCAGTCACAGATTCTACTGTTCATAACTTTGCAATTACTAGCTCACCATAGATATTGCAAACAGAAAAGAGAGAGAGAAAGTTATATTACTAATTTGTTTTGTTTTGAAAGGACTCAGTGATGATCAGTGATACTACTGAGGTTGGACTAGCACTGATAACACTTTGATGGATTAGTAGTGTCAGTGTAGAGTGGAGTGGACCACTGATATAAATTTACTCCTTTTTGGGTTTTCACCCAAAGTCTTGTCTTTTCCTTTTTCATATAAGAAATTTATGTTTTGAAAAATCATTTTTAGATAACTTATGAACAACCTTTTTTATACAAAATAATTTTTAGATTTTTGTTAATAACTTTTTGTATCAATAATATTCTCATTTTTTCTTAAAGATGTGTCAATATACATTTCGTCTTCTATGGTTGGGATAAGCACGAATCCACAACCCGACTCGAAATACATATAATCGACAACACATTAAAGTAGCTGGTCGAATGTGGGTCGGGTCTCGGGTTAACAATTGCAGAAAATCGAGCATAAATGGTTGGTTGCATACGGACAGATGCTAGTCTCTAAAATTCTATCTCTTCGTAACTGAAATCGACCAAACAATCATTAAGATGCAAATTAATTTTTTCCTTGTCTCCCTCTCTCTCGATCTTGTATACTCTTCACTTCTTTGATTTTATCTATCAAAACATCTTTGATATAAAAGAGAAATATTATATTTTACTATCTTATAATAATGTTGGTGAAGTAGGTGCAAAATATATACTTATATTTTTCTTCTACTTGATCTATCATTGTATTTAGATATACAAATTTAAAACAAAGTAACAACATCTTACCCTCTTTGTTTTTTAAATTTAGTTCTTCTATATATCTTTGGTATATTGTATACAAGGTATTGAACTATTTGAAAATTAATATTTTTTAAATAATGGAGTTTTAGATGTAAACAAAATTTCATTCTAACCCGTAATAACCGACCAGTTCTACCCGTTATCCGTACGGTCCACAATCCAAACAAACCAAAGATATACACAGTTGGAATTGGATCCAAATTAAATAGTTGCAATTTTTATTAGTATTATGATTTTTAGCTTGAATCCGACCGCAACCAACCGATGCCCGGCCTATTCTAGGGTGTATATATTTTAGTTCTCGTAAAATTTATAGGTGTAGTGAGCACATCCCCTTGATCATTGCCTTCACCTTTGCATGATAATCTGTCATTGACTATGACAGTATCATTTGCAATTAATCCTAGCATCATTTGTAATTAATTATTATAGTTGACTCAACTTGATTCTAGGATAATCATTGTAATTTCAATTAAATGCATTTGTATAATTGTATTACCATGTAAAGCTTGAATAGTTATAAAGGCAGTGTAAACACGTTGAATCAAAGCAATGAAATATATTAGCCCTTTGTTTTATATGGTATCAGTTTTGCCTCTTGCTTAACAGCCTTATTTTCTTTCGATCCTACCATGGCCAATTCCTCTTCCACTCTTGCTACTACTCTCTCATCCTCTGAACAAAAGGATCTCATAGAATTTAACACAACTCATCTTCCAATCAAACTCACATCCACAAATTAACCAGCTTGGTACAAACAAGTCCATTCGCTTCTCATAACTCGTGACCTTGTCGGCTATGTCGACGGCACAATAACTTGCCCTGCTGCCACTACTGGCTCAGGTGATTCTGCAGTAGCAAATCCTGCATACTCCAAATGGATTCGTCAAGATAAACTTTTATATCTTGCTCTACTTGGATCTTGCGACTCTGAAGCATGTGCCGTTATGGCGTCTGCTGATACCTCTCACGAGGCTTGGGTTGCACTTAGGCGAGCCTTCGCCAACAGATCTCGATCTCGAATCTTATCGCTTAGAGAGCGTCTCAGCTCCATATCAAAAGGAAACTCTAGTGTTTCCACATACCTTCAATCCATTCGAAATATTGCTGATGAATTAGCGCTTATTGGCCACCCCATTGATGATCTAGACAAGGTCATTCATGCTTTAAATGGTCTGGGACCAGATTTTCGAGAGTTTACCACTGCTGTTCGCACTCGTGATAGTCCCATTGACTTTAACGAGTTGTATGACAAATTGGTAGATTTTGAAATGTATCGGCAACGCGAAGAGCGTCTTTCCCCCAACACTCCTGTAACTGCAAATCATGTCTAGCGCCATCGCAACTTTAATGGACGAGGACGTCACTCATATCACCCAAACGCTGCATCTCCCACTTTCCATCACAAGAAACCGACAGATCCTGCTGCAGTGACTTGTCAGTACTGTGAAAAACCAGGCCATATAGCCAAAAATTGCTTTGAAATACGTGGTTATCCTAAAAGGCATCGCAAACCAACTGTCAACCTTGCACACATGACGAACACATCCAGCTTCTCTCCTCCTGATTGGCTTTTCGACTATGGGGCATCTCATCACATCACCAATGATTTCAACAATCTTTCCATCAAGAATGACTATACTGGAGATGATCATCTGCAAGTTGCTAATGGTAATACACTTCCAATCACACACATAGGTTCCACAACCTTATCTAAATCATCTTCTCCTCCATTAATACTCTCAAATACTTTATGTGTTCCAACAGTTACACAAAATTTAGTTTCAGTTTCTCAACTGTGTAAAACTAAAAATGTATCTATTGAATTTTTTCCTTGGAATTTTGAGGTAAAGGAGCTGCGAACGGGGGAAGTGCTGCTGCGAGGACTGAATGAAGATAATGTGTACAAGTACCGTCCCACCTCAACCATTCATCACACATCACTAGCTACAACCGCAAATTCACTTCAACTTTGGCATCAACGTCTTGGTCATCCAGCTTCAAAACCTCTCCTCCATGCTCTCAAAACCAATAATGTTTCCTTTACTGGATCTTTCAATGTTTGTCATGATTGTTCTGCTAATAAGAGCCACAAACTTCCTTTCTCTAAGTCTACAATTTCTAGTACTTTTCCTTTAGAGATTGTATACTCAGATGTTTGGGGACCTGCTCCTTTTAATTCAATAGATGGTTTTCGTTACTATGTTATTTTTATTGATCACTTCTCTAAGTATGTTTGGCTTTATCCAATGAAATTCAAATCCGATGTTTCTATTTTGTTTCCCATTTTTAAAAAATTAGTAGAAAAACAATTTAATACCACCATCAAAACCTTTTACTTTGATAATGGTGGTGAATATATAAAACTCAAATCATTTTTCCAACAACATGACATTTCTCACCTCACAACTCCACCCCATACACCTGAGCATAACGGTCTCTCCGAACGCAAACATCGTCACTTAACTGAAACAGCCCGCTGCCTCATCCATCATGCTTCCCTCCCACTCACATTTTGGTCATTTGCTTTTCAAACTGCGGCATATTTAATCAATCGTTTGCCAACTGAGAGCCTACATATGAACACACCCTACAATGTCATCTTCAACACATCACCCAATTACACAAAATTAAAAACTTTTGGTTGTCTTTGTTTTCCTTGGCTTAAACCTTACTCCAATAACAAATTGGAACAAAGATCAGAACCATGTGTTTTTCTTGGGTATAGCCTCACTCAAAGTGCTTACATTTGCTATAATTTTAAAACACATAAAATTTATCACTCACGCCATGTTCAATTTTTGGAAAATATGTTTCCATATTCATCTGCATCAAACTCTAGTACCACCCCTACAACCGCTCCACCTACCTCTCATTCCAACCATAACCAACATTTTATCCCTCTCACAAATATCATCCCTTTATCCACATCAGACCCTACTCCAAACTCAACCTCAACCCCACCAATACCCCCTACACTCAACCCTACACACCAGCCCCATATCACACACTATCCCACTATCTCAGATTCTACTCAACCTCCAAACCCAGCATTAACCCCACTTGTATCCCCTACAACATCAACCAACCAGACCCACATAATTCAACCTCATACCAGCACTAACTCCCCAAATCCAAATTCAAACATACAATCTACATCTAGTCCTAATCTCACATTCTCACCATCCACTGAGACCTCTCACAACTCCCCGACATTGTGCACATTATCTCCAGCTCAGTCAATGCCAGCAGCGCAACCCCCGCTAGCACCCACTCATAACATGGTCACTCGTGGACAAAAAGGTATTTTTAAGCCAAAGAAATTATTTTCAGTGAGCAAATATCCAATTCCTCCTTCTGTGGAACCAACATGTGTGTCTAAAGCACTTCAGCACATTGAATGGAAGCAAGCAATGTCAGACGAATTTATGGCTCTAATGAAAAATGGAACATGGTCTCTTGTACCTCCTGATCCTCACTTCAATATCATTGGTAACAAATGGGTTTTTCGATTAAAAAGAAACCCAGATGGATCCATTGCTCGCTATAAAGCACGATTGGTTGCAAAAGGATTTCATCAACGTCCTGGCATTGATTTCAAGGACACATTCAGTCCTGTAATCAAACCCCAAACAATCAAGCTAGTACTATGCATTGCCATATCAAAGAATTGGTCACTTAGCCAAATGGATGTCAACAATGCATTTTTGCATGGAACCTTATCTGATGAGGTCTACATGTCTCAGCCTACAGGTTTTGTTCACCCGAATTTTCCACATCATGTATGTAAACTTCACAAAGCTCTTTATGGCCTGAAACAAGCTCCACGTGCATGGTACAATGAGCTTAAATCATTTGTGGTAGAATATGGGTTCAACAATTCAAAATCGGATCCTTCACTTTTTATCTACAACAAAAACAATGTCATTTAATATTTTCTAGTCTATGTTGATGACCTTTTGCTTACAGGAAATGAATCAATCTTTCTTCACAACTTCAAGCAAGCTCTTGCCAATAAATTCTCTCTCAAAGATCTTGGTACACCAAATCACTTTCTTGGAGTTGAGCTTCTTCCTACAGCCACTGGAATCTTCATGACGCAACATCATTACATTCGTGACTTGTTGCAAAAGTCAAATATGCTTGACGCCAAACCAGTAAGTACACCCATGTCCACCTCGTGTTCACTTACTTCAAAAGATGATCCCTCAACGTGTGATGCCTCATCCTATCGAAGCATCGTTGGCTCACTCCACTACTTATCTATCACTCGCCCAGATGTCGCTTTTCCAGTAAATAAGCTTTCACAATTCATGCAAAAGCCAAATGCTACTCATATGCAAGCTCTAAAGAGAGTGCTTCGTTACCTCAAAGCCACTATATCTCATGGATTGCACCTAGTGCCAACAAAGTCTCTCACTCTACATGCTTTCTGTGACGCTGATTGGGGTGGTGACATCAATGACAGAAAATCCACAGGGGCATATATAATCTACCTAGGTTCAAATGCAATATCATGGTCCTGCAAGAAACAACCCACAGTTGCTCGCTCGTCAACAGAAGCTGAATATCGCACCATTGGCTCAACTACTACTGAACTCTTATGGCTACAACAAGTCCTAAAAGAACTTGGAATCAGTCTTCCGCAGCCGCCAACAATCTTTTCGGACAACATTGGTGCAACATATTTATGTGCCAACCCAGTTTTTCATACTCGGATGAAGCACCTCGCTATAGATTATCACTTCGTCCGTGATCTTGTAGCCAAGAACCAGCTCACAGTGTCACATGTACCATCCAGTCATCAGCTCGCAGACCTCTTAACTAAGTCACTCTCTTCTGCAAGACATAGCTTCCTGACATCCAAGATTGGCGTCGTGGAGTCCTCCTCCATCTTGCGGGGGCGTATAGGTGTAGTGAGCACATCCCCTTGATCATTGCCTTCACCTTTGCATGATAATCTGTCATTGACTATGACAGTATCATTTGCAATTAATCCTAGCATCATTTGTAATTAATTATTATAGTTGACTCAACTTGATTCTAGGATAATCATTGTAATTTCAATTAAATGCATTTGTATAATTGTATTACCATGTAAAGCTTGAATAGCTATAAAGGCAGTGTAAACACGTTGAATCAAAGCAATGAAATATATTAGCCCTTTGTTTTATAAAATTATCACGGGAGAGGATCTTAACACTCCTCATTATATTTTCATTTCCACCTACTACCTGCATCAATACCATTCATTTTCACTGACTTTGTTTTTGTTAACTATTAATACCATTCTTCCTTTTTTAACGCCTCTTATATGAGTATCTACAATCTGAAACATTTTCTTTAAATGAAATATATATCAATATATATATATATATAGTAAAAAATATTAGAGTGTACATAAAAGTGTTAGATAGAATACAACAAAAGCAAGAACAAAAAATTATAAGATTTAATAATAAAACTAACGACCAACACCCATAAAACATAGATTGGGAAGCAAACCAAGGGACTTCAAAACCTAGTGTTTGAAATTGCAAAAGCACAAAACAAATGAACATTTTGTTTTTTAACGGAAAATATATTATAAATCAGGTCTGTGTAAGATAAAAAAGAAGGATATAAAAGAAACTACATAACAGAACCGTCATATTTTTAAGCGGAACATTGAAAAGAAACACCAAAACCAGCACCATGAACATATCAGCCGAAATCTGAAACCATGTGGTCAATTATTCATAATATAATATGATATCAATTGTTTTAAATTAGTGTTGGCAGATGTGGCTATGGATACTGTGCAATTTAAATAAAAAAAGTATAACGTATAGGAAATTATCAAATAAAGTGACAATAGCTGACATTTCACAAATATTTGTAAGGGAATATAAACTCCGTCTTTGTCTCATGAACTTACAATTTACAAGGTTAACGTGATCTTTGCTATTGTAACGAAATGCAGCTATGCAGGCAAATGCCACGGTATTTTTTTTTTTTTCCTCATCACCAGTTTAATGTGGTTCGGGTTCAGTTCTGACATCGGTTCCAGCCTCCTTCCGATCGCAGTTTTGGAGATCGAATTGTGGTCCTCCCTACCAAGTTCGGCGTCAATTAATCACCACTGAACCAACTAACTAACGATTGATAGTGATGCCACTGTATATTACAGTTTGTGCAGCTATGCAGGCAAATGCCGCGGTATTTTGTTTTTGTTTTCATCACCGGTTTAATGTGGTTCGGGGTCAGTTCTGACAAGGGTTCCAGCCCCCTCCAGATCGCAATTTTGGTGATCGAATCGTTATCCTCCCTACCAAGTTCAGCGTCAATTAATCACCATTGAACCAACTAACTAACGATTGGTATTGATGCCACCGTATATTACAGTTTGTGCGACGACTTCTAAATTATTTTATAACATAATAGCAAGTATGATTGTTTACTTCAATTTAAAGCTACTATGATATCATAAAATAATAATCAAACCAATCACTTGTATGTTCAATCTTACCCCACTTTTATTTTAAATAGATGAAATGACAAGTTATTGAAATTCACGTCAAACTCCGCTTTTTATTAATACATTTTTCTACTTTTCCTCTTCAATTTTGTTACATATTAGAATTTGAGAGATATATACTCAACGTTAGCTTAAGAGTTGAGGTTTGCATTACACTTATAAAAATTATTTTTGTCATTTCTCTAGTTAATGTGGGACTTCTAATATTACATGTAAAACAAAGCGGATTATAAAAATTAATATCAATAATTTTCAAAAAAAACATGAATTTATATCATTGATTTCTTTTAAAACTATAATAATGAACAACTTCATTAATTTCTTTTGGCAAATGAAGAGGATCCCTGCCGAAATGAACCAGGGTAGAAGCAAATGGATAGATTAGAAAATCAATGAAAATGGAATAAGGAATAAACTATGTATGCATGCTTGGTTGATCCTTTTAATTGAAACTTTGTGCTTTTACTTCATTGGTGTAAGTAACTTGCTTTAAAATAAGATATACATGTTGTCTTGTAATTATAGGGATAAACAACTCACAAAAAGCATCTAAACTATAAAAAAAAAAAAACACTAGGAGCCTAGAATGACATTAATGAAGTAGTAATTAGGGACACGAGTTAAGGATCCAAGGCAAAAGATCCTAAATTCAGTCTAACAGTTACTACTACTTTTCGGTTTGGATTGTTTAGCTCCCTGTTAAGGAGGCAGTTTTACAGTTATTGTCATTTATTTGTTACTTCTAACTTGACAAATTGACTAGTAAACATTATGGCATTGTTGTGGTAACAAACTTTGACTATTACTTTATGGTGTGGAAACTTTTATGTTTTTTCTTGTTCTTGTTGTTTTCTTCTTTAAAATTTGCTTTTAATCAACGTTGTTAAAACCGGACCGGACCGGCCGGTTCGACCGATCGAACCGTGAACCGGGACTCCATCCGGTCCGGTTAGTCCTTTAAACCGTAGTGCAGTTGAACCGGAATAGAAATCGGAAAACCGGCGCCGAACCAGTAAAAACCGGGTAAACCGGCGGTTCAGGCGGTCCAGCGGTCTAGGCAATATTTTTTATTAAAAAAACAAAAAAACTAGATTGCAGATCCAGATCTGTTTCAGGAAACGTAATAGGAAAGCGAAAGAAGGAACAACATGTAAAGCCAAAAGATCTGTTTCAACTTGAAAACATAAATTGAAATTCTTTTGCTTGCCACAAAATTGGAGAAGAAATAGAAAAGACAGGTTTACATTGTTTTGTATTTTTTAGAAGCTAGAGACAAGAGAAGAAGGAGAAAAGAAAGAAAAAAGATGAGAGAAGAATGGAAGCATACTAGCAGAGAGAGGGAGAGAAAAAAAAAAAGGAGTATGAACTCTGTAGATGAAAATATTGGAAGGTGACGACTGCATATCACTAGTGTTATAATAATTTAGGGTTTATTGATGAGTTGGGCTTTATAAAAGAAAAAGCCCATGTTGTTTTTTATTTACTCTAACACAAGAATTACTTCAATTTGTATATGAATAGCTAATTGCACGTGAAGTTTGTCATTTTTTTTACAAAAAATTCTTAATTATTTATTATAGTATAATAAAATATACCTTTTTATTGAAATATTATAATAAAATAATACAAAAATATATATTTAATTAAAAACAGTCTAACCCGGTTGAACCCCGGTCCGACCAGTTGAACCTTGAACCGATAAGTTCACCGGTTCGATGTCCGGTCCAGTTCTGACAACCTTGCTTTTAATTCTTATTTTGGTTATTAATTGTTTGTGATGATTTAGCCACCGCTTCCTTCGTGTCAAAATATGTGTCGCAATTCATCAATTTATATTTATCAATGTTTAACTTTGATTATATTTTTAATTATTTAATATATATTAATTTTTAAAAATATTTATGATATAAATTAAACATCTTATATGCTTACAATTGTCATTATATATAAAGTAAAAAGATATGGTCAATTATATAAATAGTGCACATAGTCGACTTGAATATTCTTTTACACTATATATTTATTTTTTAAGGAAACAGTATGGGGTAGGGTTTAGCACGAAATTGCGACCCGACTCAAAACTGATATGACCGATCGACAATACATTGAAGTATTCAGTCAGATGATCATCGAGTCGTCTCGAGTCAATAGTTGTGAAAAATTGATCAAGAACAGTTGCATTTGAACGAGTGCAAGTCTCTAAAAATCTATCTCTTGGTAATCTAAACCAACAAATATGGACAAATATATAAATAGTCTTTTAGGGTTTCGTGTCTTTGTAAGCCTTGTGCTTTATTTTGTACAGCTCTCTGTTGCTACATTTGTTTATCAATGCACAGAGTTGGTTTGTTTTAGTTGAGTTTTATTTGTGATTTACTCGAGAGCTTTTAAGCGAGAGTAGACTCTATTTGTTTCTAGGAGTGTGTCTCCACCATTTGATTGTAATCATTGTAAACAACGTTGTATGTGTTGTTATTGGAATCCTTACTGGTTTGTAAGGTTGAGGGGAAGTGAGATGAGATCTCATATCTAGGAGTTCCTAGGTAGAAGTTGCACGGGTAGTGTCTAGGTGATAAGGCGAAACCGGGCGTTTCTTGGATTGGTATCCCCCAGAGTAGGTGAGTTGCGCCGAACTGGGTTAACAACATATTGTGTTCTTTAATTTATGCAATTTATTTTTACCTTGTCTGATTTGTTCTGTACTGGTACGAGATGCTGAAACATCTATCTTAGCATCACGTTATTATAAGACAAGTGTTATAGCTTTGTATACTGTATCTGTCAGCACTGCGCCAGAATTTCAAAGAGAATCAATTTCATATCTTCAAGAAATCACAGCTGTCTATCATCAAATACAACGGTCTTATCTCAACGTCTCAAATTGCTTGGAGTATAAAGAGAGGACATCTCTTTTGAGAAAAGACAACTGAAATTGAGAATTACAAAACTTTTAATTGGAACAATACTCTAAGCTATAATATCTTTTGATATTCAAAGACTCTGAGCTCTGAAACTATTTCATTCACTCAAATTTGATTTAAGTTTTAGTGAGTCTTGTTTAAAGCTTAGATTTTAGAACACCTCTATTTTACAAGTGTCTTAGTGTTGACTATTGTATTAAGATTGTAAGAAATCTCTTGTTTTGTGTAACTTGAGCTTTTGTGAAGTCTCTTGCTTGTGTGCTTGAGCATTTGGTATTGTAATCTTTAATGATTTTAGTGAAATCCCTTGGAAGTGCAATGGAACTGGACTACTCTTGGTTTGTGAGAGGAGCCAGTATAAATTTATGTGTGTTTTCTCTTCTCTTTCTCTCTGTCTTTGTTTGTATTGTGTTTCTCTAGTCTTTACTTATCCGCTGCATTTTCTCTTAAAGCTAGAAACGTTTTTAACTTTCAAAAACACTATTCAACCTCTCTTCTTGTGTTTAAAAATTCATCTCTTAGTAATTGAAACCGATCGAACAACCATTATGGTATAAATTAATTTTTTTCTTATCTCTATCAGGCTTTTATACTCTTCACTTTCTTGTTTTTATCGATATTGCCAAACTTTAAGTTTGATAAAGAGTTGAGAGCGGACCCCCTCCAACCACAATTTTTTCAATCGCCGCTCTCAACTCGTTATCAAACAAAACAACTGTCTCCTCCATGTAAAGTGGTTGGCACGTCTTGAGGTCGAAAAAAAAAATTGGCGATACACATGCATGACCGAAGTAGAAGAAGCTTAATCTTGGATTTGTGGCTTCTAGAGCCCAATCTTAGATTCTGCAAGATCATATATTGAGAGACAGCGGAGGATGTGGTATGGACTTGGATTTTCACAATGCTTTGGACGATATTCAGATAAGATTCCGACTTATGACTTTAGCAATTTTGCTATCAAGGACACCGTCCCCTCTAAAGCCCAACATATTTTGGTGAGTTTTCTTTTTGGCAAAATTGTTCAGGACATGGAAGTTGATTTTAACATGACCACAAGCCAAAAAACAGTTTTTGGGTGCTTGAAAGCGGCACATGCTCAAGACTTTCTCCTAGCTATCCCCATCGACGGGTTAAGCCAACAGATGTCACCGGTTGAATATTGTACCATCCTTAGGTACTGCCTCATAATTCCAATATTTCCTAAGGACGAGATTTCTACTGTTTGTCGTAAAGCGTGTCTCGACACTTTGGGGAGCCTACAGTTCATTGTATGGAGTTCCCGACTTCAAATACAGACATGACTTGGTCAGAGATGTGCTTTTTGATATTTTTAGGCGTGCAAGAATCTCTGTTGTTGGGTTTTTGGTTGTTGCCATTATTTTGTTAAAACAATGTTATAGCAAGATGTTGGACTAGATGTGGTAACATTGTGTACAACATCACAGTGTACGCCCTTTTCGCGTTTCTTGGAAGATTTATTTTCGTGTGAGATCCCAGAAAGATTTGGTTGAAGAATTAATTCACGCAAACTTGTGTGCAAAGACGCATGGGTTTTCCAGAATATTCATAAGGCAGATTACTTGATTATTTGTTCCTCAAGATAAAATATTAAGGAATCAAGAAGATTTGATTTTAAAATATATCTTGTGAAGATTGTTGCAGAGAATATAAAAGATTTATTTCAAATAAATCTTTGTGCTTCAAGAAGATTTGATTTTAAATATATCTTGTGAAGATTGTTGTAGAGAATATAAAAGATTTATTTCAAATAAATCTTTGTTCTTCAAGATGATTAGAAGATTTAATTTTAAAATATATTCTCAACAAATATATTTATGGGAGGAATATTTTGATGCAAAGAAGATTTAGTAAAAATATATATTTTTCCTCTAGAAGATTTCATGGAGCTGAAGCATTGTGAAAAACCCACGAGGTTGTGCTATATAAAGGGTGCTGCTAAACCCTATTTGATTAACCGAAACTTGAATAAAATTAGAATATCAAAGATGTAGTCTTTTAGGGTTTCGTGTTCGTGTAGCCACTCTCAAGGAGAGTTGGTGTAAAGTGAACCTCTCAGAAACCTGTAGGTAATGAGTGAGTATCGTCATTGGAGGAAGCTTGTAAGCAACTCCAAGTTGTGTGCTTAGTCAAGAGTGTTAGCTACGTATTTGTCATGGAAGTGTGTCTTCTAATTTGTTCACAGTGTTGTTAAAAAATCCTTGCGGGATAGTAAGGTGGTAGGGAAGTGAGACGGGGCGTCTCACATCTAGGAGTTCCTAGGTAGAATTGCATGAGGTAGTGTCTAGGCGATAAGATAGAAGCGGAGCGTTTTGGAGTCTTTGAACTAGAACTATATTAGTGGATTCATTCCTGGATTGGTATCCCCCAGAGTAGGAGAGGTTGCTCCGAACTGGGTTAACAAATAACTTGTGTTATTTATCTTCCTGCGCGCAATTTATATTTAACTTGTCTATTATGTTATGTACTGGTACGAGATGTTGTAGCATCTGACATAGCATCTGTCCACTGATAACACTAAAAATACACTACTTATTTAATTAAATTAGTATAATATTTCTATTATTTTTATTTCTTTTTCGTAGTTTTATTTTATAAATTGTTATTGATTTCTGGTATTTTATTTAAACAGATAAAAAAACAAATGAATTGAATAAAGGAGCGAAAACGGACCAAAAAGGAACAAAAAGGGCCCGGCCCAATTCACAAGTGCATGGCGCCAGCCATGACTAATGTGGCACCTTCCACTTAATTATCTCCTAAATATATGGCGACCGCCATATTAGGTGTGGCACTCGCCACGTGCTTGTTTTGATCCACTCCTGATCTTTCGGTTCAAGTTCCTATGTTTGCGTTCCAAGATTGGCTGAACATATATTTTTTATCTCAAGCCTATAAATACATACCTTCACTCAGTGTACCAGGGGGCACGCAATTATTTACAGATTAAGAGCAAAAACAGTTTTATAAATTTTAGATCTGAGAACCATTGTGTTCTAAGCAAGCTTTTATTTCCAGTTCCCGTACCAGTATTTTGTAAGTTCTCAATTCCAATTTAAATTCAGACTACGTACTGTTATTTTAATTTATTGTTTTAATTATTATCAGTTACTATTATGTTTATTCATTCAGTTTATTCATTTAATTGCAATTTACGTTAGTTTATGTTTTTTTTATTAATTTAATTATTATTTATTATTTCATGCCTTTATTTATAATCATGTCTAGCTAATTTAAAATAACTGGAATGTGAATTAAGAAGCTGATTTGGGTTCGGTAATTGATTTGTGAATTTAATTTTTAAAACGAGTTTTCTGTATCAGTTTTTAAATAAAAGATAGACTATAATTTTGCACGACAGTGAAAATTAACTAAAGTGTAAGTCAACAGCGCGAGAGTGTGAGTTTTATACTAGATAGTAAAAACTGGACATTAATTTTAAACACCGCGACAGCTCTTTAAAATTAATTAAACTATATTAGTTTTCAAAAAATATTTTATAAATAAATGCGAGAGTGAGAGTGAAGTATTTATTTTATATTTTATGATATCAGTTCAATAGCGCGACGGCGTGAGACCTATATATTTAAACTAATATTGTTTTGTGAAAACTAGTTAAATTGAATTGCTTTTCAAAAAGTATTTTTATAAGTAAGTGTGAGAGCGAGAGTGAAGCATTTATTTTATATCTATATGATATTAATCAATAGCGCGAAAGTGTGAGAAACGTATCTTTAAATCAATTTCAATTTGTTAAAAAAGGTAAACTTTTTCCCTAAACGCAATTTAATTACCGAATTCTTTGAAGCAACTAAAAGTAACATTCCAGTTTAGTTAAATCTAATTATTTAAATCAAATTTATTTTTTTTAAAGCCCCTTTCCAACTATTATTTAGCCTTAGATTTACATAGTAACATTAGATAACGATAAGCTCGACTTTTGGTCTCTGTGGGATCGATAATCTTTTATAACTACACGATACGTCTGTGCACTTGCAGAAATATCGCATCAAGTTTTTTGGCGCCGTTACCATGTGTATGCCAGAATTTCAATTGGTATCAGAGCAGACATCCTGTTCTGTTTTTCTGGGTGAGATCCTAGGGAAGATACTTTTTGCTATTCAAAAAGGATTAGCGGCGCAGCTTGTTGCTCGTCTACCTTTTGTTCATGTGTGTGTATATATATATATATATATATAGAACTATTTGATGAATAGAATATTTTGGACCAATGAAATTTAAGATGTAGCAAAAACTTTCAATTTAAACCCCTAACAACCTACTGTTCTACCCATCGCACGTACGGCCAGACACCAAATAAACCGAAGATGTAGACGATCAAACTTAAACCCAAAAGTAAGTAATTTTTTTTTATCGGTTTGGTGATTTTCAGTCTAAAACTGAAAAAACTTACTGATGCCCTATCCTAATAAGGAGAAGAGAAACCTAGAAAAGAAATATTTTC
Organism: Trifolium subterraneum; assembly: GCA_951799995.1. Lineage (NCBI taxonomy): Eukaryota > Viridiplantae > Streptophyta > Magnoliopsida > Fabales > Fabaceae > Trifolium > Trifolium subterraneum. The sequence goes on from OX637467.1 coordinate 31,351,941, forward strand.
CCTTGGAACAACCAAAAATGTCAAAGAAAAGAAATACATGTGGAATCCACAACTATATTATTTCTGCTTAAATGTGAGAATAAAGTGAGAAGTAGAGTGTTTTTGGAGCAAAAAGACATGTACAATACAGCCTCTATGTTTGTAATATATACTACTTCGATCCTTAATTTAAGAAACAAATTACTTTTTAGGTTCATTGAAAAACTTTGAAAAATCGGGATGTTTCATCAAGACCTTAATATAGCTTCGTCACTGAATGAGACAACGAGATTATACTCTAAAATCCTCGTATCGTCCTTAACTAAAGAGGATTCATGGAACAAAGTAGAAAAGGTGTTATGATTATGCTGATCAGCTACAACAACAGATTAAATAAAAGGAAGATCATAAGCTATACATTTCCGAAGTCTTTGAAGTTGCTTGATGTCATACCCCATTTTTTGACCGATCGTTCTTATGCGTCTTTTTACGACGATTTTTCTTTGTTCGTTTCTGACGAAATTTCGGGAGAGAGGTATTTTAAAATACCTCATTTATTTGGTTTTGCTTTTTAGTTTCCTTTTTATTTTTTTTTATTTATTACTTTATTTTTATTTGTGTTTTATTTATTTAATTTAATTTGATATTTATATTATTATATGTATATTATTTTATTATTTTTTATTACTATTTTCGTTTTTGTTTTTTTTAGTCAGTATTTTTTCAAAAAAAGGTGCAGAATCAGGTGTTTTTGTCCAGGTCCAGCCCAAAGGGGCAATTTTGTCCAAATTGGGAAATTCATCTGTCAAACCCTAAACATCTGACACAGTATTTATACTGTAATTATGACACTGTTCCCTAGGTCAGAATTTTTCTTCCAGCCGCAGAAACCACCAACAACATCTTTTCCTTCTTTTTCCAGATCAAATCAACACAAATACAAACAAAAAAAAAAAATCAAAAACGAAATTAAAAAAACAGATTCTTCATCTGTTCATCACAAACCCAGAAGCCAATTTCCTTCATCATCTTCACTCATCATCACACAAAACCGAACTCATCAAACCAAATCATAAACCACAAACTAAATCATAAACCACAAACCAAATCATCCAAAACCACCAATTGATTCGTCCATAAACGAACCAAATCCATAAAAAAAAAATAAACCCAGAAAACTTCAAACCGAGTCCACCATCATCATCACTGTCAATACCAAATCAAAAATAGAAGATCCGAGAACAACAACGAAAAGAAAGAGAAGAAGGAGATCGAAACAAGACGGAATAGAAGAAGAAGAAAGGAGCTCGAAGCATCAAAGGTTGTCCGTCATTTTTTTCCCCTTCTTTCATTTCCATCTTCTGTTTTTTTTCTCGATCTGAGTTTGTTTGTGCTTTGATTGTTTATTTTGGATCTAGATTCGTGGTTAGGACTGGTTTACTGTTAATTTGTTCTAAAATTTGAAAAGGGAAAAGAGAGGTTTAATGGAGTTCTTTGTGGTTTGAAGTGAAAGAAAAACAGAGAGAGGAGAAAGGTGGATTAGCCGCCGTGAGAGAGAGAAGGAAAATGTGTTTCTGTTTTAATTTTTAGGGTTTTTTTGGCATTTATACCATGTTGTGATTCTGTGCGCGTAGGTGCACAGTCTTACGGTGCACCTGCGCGCCTACAACCTCCTGATCTTGATCTAGCACGCCAGATCTTCTTTCACGTTAATTGTAGATCAGGGTCTCTGATCCATCAGACGGCCATAACTTGATCCCGCGTTTTTTTTGTTTTTTGTCTGAACAGAAGGTTTTCTTTGGACTGGGCTTTGGTTTGTTTTACTTTTTGTACCCATTTTTATTCTCTGATTTATTTCTGCACCCCCCCTGTTTGCTTAATTTTTATTTTAGCTTATGCAAATAAGTGATTATTTGAACAAGAGCTTATTTAGGCTCTTGAGTCAAATTTTTGCACTAACATTAAAGATCTCTTTAGATCATAAATTCTCAATTTATTTAAATAAGTTTTTTGTTGTGTTATAGCTTATGAAATAAGTGCTTCCGGCATAAAGCTATTTTTAGCTTAATTTAGCCTTGTGAAGCATGATATGGAGGCTTGTTTTATTTTTTGTTACTAACCCACTAACATTTTATTTATGCTTATTGTGATTAATTTTTGTTACTAACTCATTAATATTTTATTTATGTTCATTATGCTTAATTATTGTTGCTAATCCACTAACCTTTTATTTATGCTTTTTAATTATTGCTATTAACCTACTAACTCAACAATATCACTTTTAATTATTGTCATTAACTTAATAATCCTCTTTAACTTAACATTTTCATATTATTTCATTGTTAAATAACTCATTTAATCTCAAATATTTATTTGTTGCTGTATCAATTAATTAATCGTTTATTTTATTGCAAGGACTTTAGAATGTATTTTAGGGTTTGGTGTAAATTTAAATTAAAATTGCATAGCATTATGTTGCATTCATTTCATATTTATTTTTCTCGCAAATACTTTAGAATGTGATTAGGAATAAATGTACGCTATAAATGAAAAAATCGCATCTCATGCATATTTATTTATCGCTTTCCGCAAAAAAAGTTAGAATATTAGTTTCCGAGGGAAAAGACACCGTTTTGATCAAAATATCATTACGGATCGTCTTCGCGCTTATTTTTGTTTATTACGACGTTTTTATTCTTTTAGTATTACCCTTTTAGTGATTTGGAACCCAACATTCCAATAGAAATAATTAGCGTTTTATTCTCAAAAATGAGGTCAAAACCTCTATCAAAAAAATACGCAATAATTTAGCTTCAAATATCGAAAAACATCAAAACATTTTTATCACTCAAAACATTTTTTTCTCAACAAACCTTGGATTTTAAACCAAGTGTCCGCGTCCTATTTCATAATCAAAACTTTAATCAATTTAACCATATAGACTTTTTTCACAAATTAACATCAATCAAACTCACATTTTGCCACTTTTGGCTTTTGGTATTTTAAAACCATTTTCAAAACCTTAAAATCAAAACAAACAAATTTACTCGTAACTTTTACCCCGAACTACGGTGGTTTGATCCCTCGGGTACGTAGGCATGAGACTTGTCTCTCCGATCAATAAAATCAACAAAAACATTTTCCTACTTTATCATTCTTTAAGCATTTTTATTATCAATTTAATTCCGTACTTATACATTTTTACAAACAAATAGAATAAAGCGCATAGATAGAAATAAAACAAGAGGTTCCTATAGAGTACTATAGATATTTAGGGTGCTAATACCTTCCCTTTGTATAACCAACCCCCGAACCTTGTTCTCTAAAAATAGGGTTTTTTCGAACTTTTTCTCTTTCCCTCGGATAAATTAAAGATCGGTGGTGGAATATTAATTTGCGATTCGAAGTTAATTAATAACTCGATATCCAAAAATCACCGCGACACTTGAGAAAACTCAGATGTAGAGGAGGTAGTTGAGTGGAGTAATTTTGCAACTCTTCTACTAGTGCAAAAAGGTACTCAACCTCCTATGGATCATCCAACACGTCGTTTGGGAATTTCTCTCAATAAACTTGTCTTAGTTTCTATCATAGCTAGCAGCTGCATGTGAATTCATATTTGATATAAAAGCAGTTTAGGTCGCAAGAAAAAGTGAGATGTGAAAAATGATTGAAGTTTAACAATCTCATATATAGCACACAGTAGAGTGTTGGGGGATAGGAACTGAAACTCGAAAATCGCATAGAAAGTGCCCAATAAGGGTTAAGGATGCAATGATTACTTTTCTAGTTATCATGCAAATCGTAACATCGAAGGATAAGTGGCATTAAAACATATTACATGGAAAGGATGTTTGTACATGTGCAGAATCCCAAACGTCTAATGCCAAAGGCACGGGTGCTATTAAAAGGGGTAGGTCTGGCGCTTTCAAAACACATACTATTAAAATTTCAGTGTTTTTTATGATAGCATCCTATAATAGAGATATTCAGGAAAGCATGATTAAGAGTTCGAGCTATGATAGCCCCCGACTATAATAGTGTTTAACATATAAAAAGTGCTATTAAATGAGCGCTAGCTATTGAAGGTCAAAATTGTAGTAGTGTTTATTTTGTTACAAAATTGTAGTAGTATCGAACATATAAATTAATATTACTTTATTTTTCAGCAATTAATATTACTTTAAAAATGAGGAGTGTGGTCCATAAGTTTTTCTTAAAATTGATACTTAAAATATTTTTGTGAATCAACCGCCAACCTTATCAATTATTTTACATTTACATCAATAAAAAGATGATACATTCATAAATAATAACACAAAAGGTAATTTGTCCAAAAAAACAAAAGGTAATTGATTAAGTTTAAAATTTATAATTATTAATCAAAATTATATCTTATTGGGATAGCGTAAGAACATTTTATTATTTTAAGGTTTATTACACATATATAAGAAAAACTAATATTAATTGATTATAAATCTACTTGGATTGGTCAGGTGGTATTGGTTTGGGAACTGAGATTGTGTTCCTCTTAAAGGTCTCTCAGGTTCGATTTTCTCTAGTGTCAATTTGGGTGGGCTAATTTAGCTTCTTCAAAAAAAAATATTAATTGATTTTTTTTCATCATCCTCTTAATTATTTTAAATCTCATTCCAATTAATCTCTTGATAATTAATTACCAAAACAACAATTAATATTAATTCATTTTCATCAATTAGTATTACTCCCTTCGTTCCTTTTTATAAGAGACTGACGACTTCTTAGATTCATTCAATAATTAATGTATCTGAACCATAATGTAAACCAAATACATGATTTTTTCAATGAATTGTCGCTTGTAAAAATGACGGGAGGGAGTAATATATAATGTTTCTTTTCATATACCAAGTTTAGTCTAAGAGAAATTTAGAATTTTTATCATACATATACAACAAAGGCTAATAAATAATGTTTCTTTTGATTTTATTAACAAAACAACAATCATTAATTAACATTTATGACCTCATTTTGAGACTTTTATCTCTTAATCATTAATTAACAAAACAACAATTACTATTAATTTATTTTTAAACAATTAATATAACTTTGACTACGAGAAATAAAAGTGATCTTTAACATGTTTTAAAAAAATTTAAAAACATGTTTTCACCAACAAAAAAAAAAATTGCATTTAATTTTGTGAATCATACTCTCAACCTTATCAACTATTTTAAAAGTTGCATTAAAAAAAGGTAATAAATTCTTAAATAAGAAAACAAAGGGTAATGATTATGTTTAAAATTTAATTGTTAATTTTTTTTTTTTGTGCAAAACAATTTTAAAAGTGATGTATATATATAAATCAACTAAAATTGACAAAGATAGTTGAATACTAGCTTACACGTGTTTTGAGTTTGATTATAATTTAGAATTCCGTTATTGGTATTACTTTTTAAATAATTTACATTGTAAATCTTGAATAATATTGATAGTTTTGAGTTTGCAATTGGGCGTAAATGCCTACCATAATTTAATTTTATTGATATTAATTAAAAAATAAAGTGAGAAAGTAATAATAATTCAAATCTAACATTGATAGATAATAGATCCATCTTCGTCAATACAGCTTTTTATTTACCTTCCTTCGTAAGCTAATACATGATAATTAATCCAAACCAACAACACGTGGAAACTTGACATGAATATCTACTCTAAATTCATGTCTATAAATTCTAAAGAAATTCACGTTCTAAATCATCACTCAAAATCTCATCACCAAATTACACAGCATTTTCCTTTCTCCTTCATATCCATGTGCAACACTAGACGTGATCCAAACAAGGGAAAAGAGAAAGTGAATGAAGAATTAGTAGTCAATTTCAAGACTAGGGAGATTCAAAACAATGAGAACAAGCGAAAGGCAATCGTTCTAGTTGAACCTGATGTTAAAACGAAGAATTCAAAGAGTTCTAACCATGGTGATGTTGGTGAACAAGAATCAACAAATCCAGCAAAAGAAATTTCTCCATTTCTTTTATTTGGATTCATTATTGATCCAAATAAGAGAATTAAACATGCTTACTCATGCAATTTTTGTAGCCGAAAATTCATTAATCCAAAAGCATTAGGTGGCCATCAAAATTGCCATAGATTGGAGAGAAGACTCAAAAAAAAGACTGAAGATATGAACAATGATTTGATAAAATACTCAAATGGTATCAATGAGGCTGACTAAGGCACTGTGAGTCCACAAATTACTGTGGTTGAGATTGACTATGGTTCAATTTCAAATAGGGCTACTGATGGTGATGATGTTAATCATGAAAACAAAGAGACTCGGGAGGAGGAAGAATCAAAGATTGATTTGACCCTTATGATTTGATCTATGCATGTTTTAGTATAATTTATAAATAAGGTAATAATATATTAAGCACCGAGAATGTTAATATATAATAATATGTGTAAGCAATATATATTCATGTGGAATAAAATAAATTTCTTCGTCTTTTTTTAATTAGTCTAAATCATCTTAATTTGATGTTAAATAGTAAAGATTGATAAGTTAAATGATTTTTACCCTTAATTTATTAAGAAAGAAAAAATATATTTAATTAATATTTTAGCTTTAATAAAAGTATAAATGATAAAGTATCACTAATTCTAAACTGATTTTTAAAAGTACTAAAGAAAAACTAAAATTCAAGTTATGATATTATACATCTCACTATGGGTTTATGCCATCATAATACAGTAACTCCCATATGAAGGTGTTTTTCTTTATACATTAGAAAGCAAAATAGGTATAAACTAGCAAAAGAGTGTAATGGATCACACTTATGTTAATTTGCGCATGTTTTTAAATACCAAATGAAAAAGATGAACTACAATAAGGTACAACCATTTGGTCCTATCTGAAATCGTATAACTTTTGTAATTGCCATGAAGTGTCAGCTCAAATTTCATTGAGAACAATTGTTAAATGATAAGTAAAATGTTACTTTAATTAATATTAATTCTCGTCTTTAATGAGAATATATACATAATATTTTTTATTAGAAATTTAATGAAATATAGATAAAACTTTGTATAATATTTAATTTTAAAAATATATTTTAATCACCAATTACCTCCAAGGACGATTAGTGCTATCTCGAAGAATTGCGCGAAAAATTCTTGCAATTATGGAAGCATATCGATCAATGGAAGATGATCCCCATGGGTCGGGATTTTTTTGAATTTCGCTTCTCTTATGATGATGATCTTAGAATTGTTTGCTCGAGTTGTGCTTGGAACTTGAATTCGGGATTGTTACATTTATCTCGTTGGACACCGGATTTTAATCCTTTAATCAGAACAAACTCATAGTTAGGTTTGGATGCGTTTTCATTATATTCCTCTTGAATATTGTCAACCTAGAATCCTTTTGAGATTGTAGTGGCAATTGTTACGCCTATTTCAATTGATGAGAATACTAAAAACCACTCAGTTAGTCATTATGCACATGTACTAATAGATGTCAATATGGCAAGAATTCTTCCTGATTCTTTATGGGTTCAAAGAGAAAATTTTACCCTTTTATTGTGATTACATATGGAAATCCTCCTTATTTTTGTTTCACTTGTATTTGTTAGATCATTGTATAAAGGATCATGCCAATAAAATTGCTCGAGAAATTGTTGCTACAAAGACTAATCTTGCAAAAAAAATCAAACATGATTTTATTCCTAAAAGGCATGTGGATATAGTGCAAGGATACAGTAAAGTTGTGATAAATGGAAGCCCTCATATTATTGATATAATAAAGTCTAAGGAGGTAGAAACTAGTATGCTGGCGGGAAGAGCTTAAATTTGCACATGTTGAAGCAATTCCGCTTCAATTTGCACATGTTGAAGAGGTTCACACTCTCGATTTGCCTGTGATCCATCATATTCAAGATCCTCAATCTTGGTTTGGTTTGACTTCATTTGTTGTCACTGCTTCCACAGAGGAAACTGTATACAAGAGTGGAGTTTGATTTTACATGAGAATTGAGACTATTTAAAGCCTAAATCTTGAAGGTTCAAGAAACACAAGAAACGTTGTCCAATTCAAAGACTCGAAGCATAAAAACAACAACAAATAAAGATGACAACAAATAACGAGGCTACTCAGTCCACTTCACCTGAGTGAGTTTTCCTTGCACCTCTAGACAAATAACAACCTCACTAACTACTGTCAATGACTTCTCGAGGCAACTGACTAACCCTAGTCCCTCAAGGATATCAACCTCTGTTGATTTACAATTCCCTCAAGGATAACTTATGTTCACACACTTAGATAATTTACACTATTGTGCGCTTGATTCGCAAAACAGCACGTATTGTATGTATGTTCAAATATATTTTTGTATGTATGTACTTCTACAATTTTCTTCAAGTTCCTTGTTCTTTCTTCTTTTATAGCTGATAAAGAATTGTACCGTTGGAATTTGATTGAGAGTGTCTTCATAATTGCAGGATTGAAAGTCTTCAGGTTTACCATTGCAATACCTTCCATATTTGTTTCTCTTGCCTGCACTTCATAAGGAAATAATTCCTTTGACCATTAGTTGCACAAGATTATCTTCCAACGTTTACTTTTGTGGTCTTTGACTTCGTATAGGTAATTAAGTTGAAGCTTGATCGTATCTCCTTTTAATTCCTTCAATTTATGAGATTTAGATTTTGTAGGTTGTATGTTAAACTTCTGCACAGAGTTTGTAATTCAGTGCTAGTGACAGAGTTCAGAACTTCACCCGTTCAGAGTCTTTCATCACCTAGTCCAGAGTCTAGAGTTGTGACGTTCAGAGTTCCATGCATTTCAGATTCCATAATCACATTTGTTCAACATCTAAGAATTGGCTTTAATTTTCTGCACACTTAATGAAATGATTAGTGCCAAAATTGTTCTCTCATGCTTTGTTATCATCAAAACTCCAAGGATATAGTTGCAGAACCAAACTTGTTCCAACAAATCTATAGAATTTCGTTCAACTTAGGCTCTGTTTGGTAAGCATAAGAAGTTAGCTTATGACTTGTCTTATAGTTTATAAGTTAAAAGACCTGTTTGGTAACAGACTTTTTATCAAGAGCTTATAGCTTATTTTACTAGCTTATAGCTTATTTTTCAGACGCTATTTCAATTAACTTATAGCTTATAATTTATTATCTTATCTTCCACTTTTGCCCTTATCATTTAAACTAAAATTCATTTTTATCCTTTATAATTTATTTTAATTGAAGATAATCATGAATATGCAATGCTCTACTCTTGTTTGAAAACGTGCTTCTTTATATATTTTTTTAGATTTTAATGCACATTTGGTCCCAATGCACTTTTGGTCCCCCTATTTTGAAAAATTTAAGCTTTTGATTCTACGGTGGATTCTAAGGTGAGGGCTCAGTTAAGTCCCTCACCGGTGTACCATCCAATTTAGCCATTAGATCAAATAATCTTTCATGATCTCATTATTCGTTACCACATTGGATCTCCTTCGTTAAAAAAAGAACTTGTACAAATTCACACACTACCTCCTTCCTTTGGCTCCCCATTGTGTGAGTGTCTTGTCCTCAATTTAATTTTTCACACGGTGCTTTTATGGTGATTTTTTTTAGAGCTCTTGTAGATCTTAGCATGAGAAAGAATTTAATTGATTTAGTTTAGTTTATGGTTAAGGAATCAGTACGAGACAATGACCGACAATGAAAGCACCTTGATAATATTGGGGAACACAAACTTACTGTCCATTCATTTATAATATCAATTATTCTAATCTTGTGTTGAAAGATAGTTAAGATAAAATGATAAATAAATTTTGTAGGCTCTGCTTTATCATTCATTGTTCAAACTAAGTGTGAAGAATGAATATTTATATGGTGATGTTGAGATGTTTCTCTAATCTCCCAGCAATAACACATACAATGATGGTAGAAGTGAAGATTGGATTTTTTTTCTAGCTATGAGAAGAAAAGAGTGTAATACAAACTGTTAAAAGTCCTGCCTATAATTATGGGCCCATTTGTTTTGGATTTTTTTTAAAATAGATTTTGTAGTGTTAGAAAATTTTGTATAAAAAAAATTTATAAAGAAATTTTTTATAAAAGTTTCAAATGAAAATTTTGTTTGAATAGTTATTCTTAAAATGTTATTTTAGGTATTTCATCATTTTATTGAGAAAAAAAATTGGATATCAAAATTTTAAAAAATCACTTAATTTTGAAGCTATTTCAAATAGATTTTCACAAAAATCATTTTTGAAATACAACTTTTTGAAAAAATTGCGATTTTGACTATGTTTTTAACTTCAATAATGTACATTTATGTTATATGCTGTCAAAATTAGTGTTTCAATTTAGAAAAAACGAATACAAAAAAACTTGTAATATTTTGAAAAACAGTTTTCCAAAATTTATTTTAAAAAATACAAAGAAAAAATAAATTTTTTTAAACCTGAAACAAACGGGCCCAATATTTTACCCTCAAAACCCATTTCATTCTTCCCACAAATTCCATAAAACCCAGATCCAGTATTTAATTTTGAAGAAAAAAAATTTCACACAAAACCTGAAATTCTGGCGTAGCAATGGGGTACCTGATGTGCCTACCTTAGCAACTACAACGTTCACAACGAAATGAATATTGTGTAAAAATTAAACAACTGGAAATTAAAGATACGCAGGAGTTTGTTAACCCAGTTCGGCGTATAACACGACCTACTCTGGGGGATACCAATCCAGGAGTGAATCCACTATGATAAAACTAGTTAGAAGTTTCCAGCAAACGACCCGTTTACACTTCGTCACCTAGTTATTACCCGTGCTTCCTTCAACCTAGGACCACCTAGATTAGAGACCCTTATCTCTCCTCCTCTTAACCACACAACCAGTGTGATTGATCTAACCTTGAGAACAGTGAAGTCACACTTCAAACAATAACCTATCTCCGTGCTTAAAAGCTTAGGAGTAGACTAAAACCCTTACAACACAAGGACTAGTCCTAAGCAAGTGTCAAAGAGATACGAGTTAGGCTCACAATAAAACACGAGTCAAAGCTAAAACCCTAGACACAAATAATATCTTTCTTCACAAGAGTTTCAGTAACATTCAAACGTCTATGTTCTTCAATATATATAGCTCGTGGAAAATAATAGTAGTTCCTTGATTTTTGGTCTTCAAATTATTATTAAGAAACACAGCATATCCGATACCAGCTTGTGCTTTAATCAAATCCAACAAAATCCTAAAATATAGGAATATATTTTAGGTTTGATACACTATCGGATATATTCAACAAATAGGCGAGTTCCATGTCTTGAGGAACAAACAATACGCTAACATGTGATAAACGGATAGGCTTGAAGGATAGCGCGCGTAGATTATCTTGTAACAAACTCTTCGTTAATTCGTGCTTCCGAATGTTGTTCCAAATATAGACACATCTAACACTACATCTGACTTAATGTTGTTTTTGTAAATACTGCCAATTTCAAAAACCTAACAAACTCCCCCTTTGGCAAATTTTGACTAAAACAATATTAGGCAGATTATCACGAGATGTGGATAGAACACATTAATAATACTATACCATCTACACTTCAAGAGAATTAAACCATATAGCAAACATCAGAGCTTGGCACAGCGGAATAAGCTCATTCAAAACATAACATCATCACAGATACAATAACTTCTTCAAAGTGGATTCACAAACTTGATCAGGCATAAATTTTGTCATAGTAAAGTCTTCAATAACACACATATATCACATCAGAAGACAAAAAAAATCCAGTCAAATAGAGAAAAATAAATTCTCCATTCAGACTCTCTGGATGGTATCCAGGATGAGGCAACACTACTAGCAGCATCTCATCTACTCCCCATCAACAAATATAACCACTGGATTTACTCCCCCTGAAATCATACATAATATATTTTTCTCCCCCTCACGGTATGCATATATAAATTCACACACACCAGATACAACTTCATGGAAATTCAAAAAAAAATGTAACTACCACTTCTACCACATGCATAACACAGAAGAATAAGCATCAAAACTATCAAAACTTACTCCCCCTTTTTAGTCATCAAATTTGGCAAAGATAAACAGGAGAGAATCATCAGAGCAGTAGAGTGTAGATATTACAGACCAAAAGCACTCATAGGTGCATCATAAATCCAGGGCATAGCCCATAAAGCAAAACAAACAAAAAAAGAACACTTGGAGGAGAACATCAGCTAGCAATACAGTAGCGGTATCACAATCAGAACCCAAGACTTTCGTCAGAGTCTTGCACAACAGTATCCATAGTTGGGGCTTGTGAGGAATGAGCAGCAGTGTTCTTTTTTTCAAGCATCAAGGCCTCAATAACCTTATCCACCTTCAGCTTTTTGTTACCCAAGACTTTACTGACGTCCTGCAAATCTGCAATCATTTGCCTCCTTGACATGGACACACCAGATGGGGTGGCAGATGGGACAGCTATGTCCACCTCATGGGGTCCTTCGAGCAACCTACAGTCAAATGTCAATGGAGCCTCTCTTTTACAGAGGACATCAGAGCTCCTAATGATATTTGGATGTTGAGAGAGCATGATTCCACAAAGAACAGTAGGGAAAGCTATTGGTAACCTAGTAGCAGTAGACTTTGCATACAACAATGTTTGCTAAAAAATATAGGAACCAAAGTTAAAAGGAGTTTTAGTGCCTACAGCATAGATGATCTTACCTAATCCAGTAGCCACAGAGTAGTTATGGGAAGTAGGGACCCAATTAGCACCAGCAATTTTGTTCAGGAGTGCATACTTGACAGTGAGATTGGTTGTAGATAGCTTTACCTTCCTTGGCCACTGTAAAACTCTATTCCCTGTGATAGTTCTACAGACCTCATTCTCAGTCACCTCCAGATCAGGAACAGCATCATCACTTCTTTCCGGAAATTGGTTGATGATGGAAGGAGAAAAATCAATGCACAAGCCACGAACAAATACCTTTCTATATTCAGCACTGAAAGGATCATCACAGTCTAATCCAATGTTGACCAAAAATTCTTTGACCAAAAGCTCATAACACCCACCAAGGTCATAAACAGTCTTTTCCAACCCAGCAAAACGAATTAAATCCATCAGTTCAACACATTCCAGCATATCTTTGTGCAAACTTCTTTCTAAGGCCAACCTCCTGTTATACACATAGTTCCATTGAGATACATTTCTGATGTTGTGAAATGAGATGTTGTCAAGAGGAGCATTTAGATCATAATCCTGAATTCTTCCTCTCCTTGCCTTCTTTCTTGATGTGCCAACAGATGGGGCAACATTCTCTTCCACCTCATAGTCAGATTCACTAGCACTTACCTCCTTTCTTTTCTGACTTTGCCTTTTCTTCTCAATAGGAGGAGAACCTTTGCTCCTGGTCCTTGGGGGATTAAGCAAAACAGGTTTGCGACCAGATCTCTGCCGAGTTCTGCCAGCAACACCATGAGCAGGAGTAGTGTGCACAACCTTCTCATTGGTGATAATCAAGTCTTCTTCAATATCAGCATCTTGAATTTCTTCAACTCTAGCACCAGAGACATCTTTTTCCACAGGGGTAGTGGGGTCTTCATTAACATCATAATCATCATCTGTCCATGATCCACATCAACAGTGACAGTGGTGTTATTTGGTAACACACTAGAAGGGCCTGACAATGTTCCAACATCTTCAGCCACATTATCCCTTGGTGGAGATTTTTCTAATTCTTCATCAGCAGTGTTCAAAATTACATTTTCTTGATTAATATCCTCAGCTACAACACCTGGCTTCACAGAATCATTCACAGGAGGTGTTTCTTCTTCCTTGTCAGAATTAGGGTTTTCAGAAACAGACACAACAGCAGATTTGGGATTTTTCAAAATTTCTTCATTCAAATTGGGAATTACAGAATCATGTGTGGCAACCGGAGACTCACCAGCCTTATCAATATTGGAGGAATCATCGGGATTGAATGGATTTGGTGTGAGATACAGATCAGTCATTGAGAATGAGCGATTTGTCTCATGTTTCCTTCCGAATTTCTTCTTCTTACTCTTCTTCTCTTTAATCAACCCAGACGAATGCAAAGACTTCTTCTTTTTGTGTTTCTTGGACTTTAGTTGACTGGAAGAAGCAGAGGACTTGCTTCGTTTCGAAGATTTGACCTTTTTTACTGAACTCGCTTCATCGTTCTGTTGTTGATGAATCGGAGAGGAAGTGTTACATGCAATTGTTTCTGGAGTCATGGAACGATCATAATCACGTTCGTTTGGAGAAATTTGAGTGTTTGCAGACATGATTGAAAAAGAGAAATGAAAAACTTTGAGAAAGGTTAGAATGTGTAGAGTTGCAGGAACAATGTATATGTATAATGAGTGAAGATACTGAGTTAAAACAAGGTAGCAGAAGTGGAGTGGTTTAGCGTGTGGAAGATAGAAAGATAGTGGAATTTTTACTCTTTCCTTTTCTTGATTAGCGTGCACAAAATATGAAGAGTTTGGCTTCTTTGCACGCGCACAAAACACTGATTGCTACAAATTTTCAAACAAGCAAATTCCCAATTTGCCCCTAAGTTTTTTAAACTGATTAAGATCTAGCGCCTTCGTAAAAATATCAGTCAGTTGTTCACCTGTGGTAACATGTTCCAACATCACAATTTTATCTTCAACTAGTTCTCTGATAAAATGATGTCTGATATCAATATGCTTGGTTCTGCTGTGCTGAATTGGATTCTTGGATATATTAATGGCACCCATATTGTCGCAATATAAAGTCATAGTTTCCTGATGAATACCATATTCACTGAGCATTTGTTTCATCCACACTAACTGAGAGCAACTACTGCCAGCTGCAATATATTCAGCTTCAGTTGTAGATAGTGAGACACAGTTTTGTTTCTTACTAAACCAGGATATCAAATTATTTCCTAAGAAGAAACATCCTCCAGATGTACTTTTTTTGTCATCTGCACTCCCAGCCCAATCAGCATCACAATAACCAATTAACATTGCATTGTCACCATGTGTATATAACATTCCATAATCACTGGTACCACTCACATATTTCAAAATTCTTTTAACTTGAGTAAGGTGACTTACCTTGGGTTCAGCCTGGTATCTCGCACATACTCCAACTGCAAATGTGATATCAGGTCTACTTGCAGTGAGATATAGCAAGCTTCCAATCATGCTCCTATAAAGGCTTTGATCAACCTTTACCCCCTTTTCATCTTTAGATAATTTCAAATGTGTAGAAGCAGGAGTTCTCTTATGACTTGCACTTTCCATACCAAACTTCTTCACAATGTTCTTAGCATACTTGCTTTGTGAGATGAAAATAGTGTCTTCCATCTGTTTCACTTGTAGGCCAATAAAGAAAGTTAGTTCACCAACCATACTCATTTCAAATTCAGATTGCATTTGTTGTACGAAATGTTGCACCATCCTATCAGACATTCCACCAAACACAATATCATCTACATAAATCTGAGCTATCATCAGATCTTTCTCTTCCGCCTTATCAAACAAGGTTTTATCATTACCTCCCTTCCTGTAGCCTTGTTTTATTAAGTATTCTGTAAGACTCTCATACCAAGCCCTAGGTGCTTGTTTGAGACCGTACAATGCCTTTTTTAACTTGTACACATGATTAGGGTGATTTGGATCAACAAATCCTTTTGGCTGCTCAACATATACGTCTTCATTCAAGTATCCATTTAGAAAGGCACTTTTCACATCCATTTGGTAAAGTTTGAATTTTAGGATGCATGCCACACCAAGGAGTAGCCTTATAGATTCTAAGCGGGCTACCGGTGCAAATGTCTCTTCAAAGTCAACACCTTCTATCTGAGTATATCCCTGAGCTACCAGCCTGGCTTTATTTCTTGTAACCACTCCTTGTGAATCAGATTTGTTTTTATACACCCACTTGGTACCAATTATATTAGTGTCTGTAGGTCTTGGTACTAGATCCCATACTTCACATCTCTTGAATTGATTCAATTCCTCTTGCATTGCTTCAATCCAAAACTCGTTAGTTAATGCTTCTTTAACATTCTTGGGCTCAATCTTAGATACAAAGCATGCATTTGTCACAACATCCTGTGACCTTCTAGTAGTAATGCCTTGATCAGGATCACCAATTATCAGATCTGTGGGGTGATTCTTTTGAACTCTAACTGAGGGACCTTTGTTAACTGGAGCATTGTACAAATCAGTCTCTCTGCTTGACTTTTCAATTTTATCTATGTGAATTTCTTCTTCCAGAATATCAGATGAGGCAGGAGTAGAGTCAGCATTGGGATCAGCATATGTTTCTTTGGCAGAGTAGGTGTCTTCAACCACAACATTAATAGATTGCATTACCGTGCTAGTTCTTGAGTTGAATACTCTAAAGGCTCTGCTGTTTGTAGAATACCCTAGAAAAATTCCTTCTTCACTTTTAGGATCCAATTTTCTTCTAGGTTCTCTATCTGCAAGAATGTAACATTTACTTCCAAAGATGTGAAAGTATTTTACAGTAGGCTTCCTCCCTTTCCATAGTTCATATAGAGTATTTGAAGTTTCAGTTCTCAATGTGACTCTGTTGTGAATACAACATGCAGTACTCATAGCTTCAGCCCAGAAATGATAAGGTAACTTCTTAGCATGCAGCATTACTCTGGCACATTCCTGCAAAGTCCTGTTTTTCCTCTCCACAACACCATTTTGTTGAGGTGTAATGGGTGATGAGAACTCATGCCGAATGCCTTCTGAAGCACAGAAATCAGCAAAGCTAGAATTTTCGAACTCCCTTCCGTGATCACTTCTGATTCGTATAATACCTTCATCTTTTTCTCTTTGCAATTGTATGCACAAATCTTTGAACACAAGAAAAGTATCAGATTTTTCTCTAAGAAAGCTAATCCACGTATATCTTGAGTAATCGTCCACTACAACAAAAGCATATTTCTTTCCTCCTAGACTTTCCACCTGCATAGGACCAATCAAGTCCATGTGTAATAGTTCAAGCACTCTGGATGTGGTTAAATGGGGCACTGTAGGGTGCGACATCTTGATTTGCTTTCCAACCTGACATTCTCCACATATCTTCCCTTCTTCTATCTTTAATTTGGGTATTCCTCTAATAGCTTCTTCAGTGATAATCTTCTTCATGCTCTTAAGATTAAGATGACCAAGTTTCTTGTGCCATATATTAACTTCATCTTCTTTGGTTATCAGACAGGAAGATAAGTTAATTTCTTCTGGAGCTACCCACAAATAACAATTATCCTTTGACCTTACTCCTTTCATTATCACTTCACCTTCTTCATTAGTTACTAGACATTCACCTTTGGTAAAGTTAACCTTCATTCCTTGATCACAGAGTTGGCTTATGCTAATTAGATTGGCTGTTAAGCCTTTCACAAGAAGAACGTCATCAAGATCAGGTTGACCAACATTTGCTAATCTTCCAATACCCTTAATCTCTCCTTTTGCACCATCACCAAATGTAACATAGCTAGTGGAGTAAGATTTAAGATCCACCAGAAATGTTTCTATTCCAGTCATGTGTCTGGAGCAACCACTGTCAAAGTACCAGTCTTCTCTAGAAGTAGCTCTAAGAGATGTGTGAGCAATTAAGCCAGCATCATTACCTTTAGGCCTCCACTCTTTTGTGTGATTAATCTCTTCTTTCTCAGATACTTCCCTTTGACTTCTCTTTGGAAACCCATATAATCTGTAACAAAACGGCCTTATATGTCCTCTTCTTCCACAATAATGACAAATCCAGGGTTGTGGTCTCATATTTCTGAATCCCAGATGGGGTTGAAAATGGGGCAGCCTCTGTTTTGGCATTGGAAATTTTTTGTTTCTTCCAGATGGCAAAAACTTCAGCTCAGGATCATACTCCTTAGGTTTATTCAGATCCTCATATTCATACCCAATACCTTTTACCCAGTTCCCATCAGCATGTGATTTAATTAGTTTCTCTAGAACAATAGTGTTATTGTTCATTGAAACTTCCTTTTTCAGTTTTTCAAGTGTAGAGTTTAGTTGCGTTACCTCATTATTTAGTTCAGAAATCTGAGCCAGGTGCTTGTTCTTCTCAGACTGTAGTTCCAATATAAGCCTTTTTTGATTTTCTTGGCTTCTATAAACCTCTTCACTTCTTTTGCATAGAGCTCTATAAGATTCAGCCAATTATTCATAAGAGACATCCCCATGATTAGATTTAGTGTCAGAGCTGCACACTCCAGTTAAGGCAGTGATGTGTTTCGCAGTTTCACCAGATGTGTCTTCATCTGAGTCTTCATCCTCTGACCATGTTGCAGTCATTCCCTTTTGTTGTTTCTTCAAGTAATTAGGGCATTCATACCTGATATGTCCATATCCACTGCATTCATGACACTGTATTCCTCTCACTTGACTCACTTTTTCTTCAACTTTAGGTTTCTTTTGAAAACCAGAATTCTTGTGGATGTCGAGTGAAATGGGGGACACATTCTGCTTTACATTATGTCTACCTCTCCTATCCATTCTTCTTAATACCTTATTGAATTGTCTTCCTAGGAGAGCCATAGCTTCAGATAAGCTTTCATCAGTATCTGCCTCTTCTTGTGCATCATCAGTGTCAGCATTTGAGACAAAAGCTATATTTTTGTTTTTGCTTCCAAATCGTTCATTAGCAGAAAGTTCATAGGTTTGTAGAGACCCAACCAGATCATCCAGTCTAATTTCAGATAAGTCTCTAAATTCTTCTATACATGTGACCTTCATGTCAAACTTCTTGGGTAAAGACCTCAGCATCTTTCTCACCATCTTTTCTTCAGAAAGTTTTTCACCTAGAGAATCAAATGTGTTAGCAAAATCTAAAACAGTCATATAGAAGTCATGTATCGTCTCATCTTCTTTCATCTTGAGGTTCTCAAATTTAGTAGTTAGCATCTGGAGTCTGGAGTTCTTGACTTTTAATGTCCCTTCCTGAGTAGTTATCAAAATCTCTCAAGCTTCTTTAGCCTGAGTGCATCTCTTTATTAGTCTAAACATGTTCTTATCAACACCATTGTATAAGGCGTTCAAAGCTTTGTGATTTCCAAGAGCAAGTTCATCTTCATTCTTTGTCCACTCTCCCTCAGGTTTCAAGGAAACAAAGTTATCCTTATCTGTAACAGTAGGATGTTCCCAGCCATTAATCACAGACTTCCATGTCTTGTTGTCCATAGACCTCAAGAATGCTTCCATGCGTGGTTTCCAATAATCATAATTAGTACCATCCAATAAAGGTGGCCTACTCACAGCTCCTCCTTCCTTTTCCATAGCAACCAGAATCGTTCCCTGAAGCTCACCCTAATAGCAGAACAGGGTGCCTGCTCTGATGCCAATTGAAATTCTGGCGTAGCAATGAGATACCTGATGTGCCTACCTTAGCAACTACAACGTTCACAACGAAATGAATATTATGTAAAAATTAAACAACTGGAAATTAAAGATACGCAGGAGTTTGTTAACCCAGTTCGGCGTATAACACGACCTACTCTGGGGAATACCAATCCAGGAGTGAATCCACTATGATAAAACTAGTTAGAAGTTTCCAGCAAACGACCCGTTTACACTTCGTCACCTAGTTACTACTCGTGCATCCTTCAACCTAGGACCACCTAGATTAGAGACCCTTATCTCTCCTCCTCTTAACCACACAACCAGTGTGATTGATCTAACCTTGAGAACAGTGAAGTCACACTTCAAACAATAACTTATCTCCGTGCTTAAAAGCTTAGGAGTAGACTAAAACCCTTACAACACAAGGACTAGTCCTAAGCAAGTATCAAAGAGATACGAGTTAGGCTCACAATAAAACACGAGTCAAAGCTAAAACCCTAGACACAAATAATATCTTTCTTCACAAGAGTTTCAGTAACATTCAAACGTCTATGTTCTTCAATATATATAGCTCGTGGAAAATAATAGTAGTTCCTTGATTTTTGGTCTTCATATTATTATTAAGAAACACAGCATATCCGATACCAGCTTGTGCTTTAATCAAATCCAACAAAATCCTAAAATATAGGAATATATTTTAGGTTTGATACACTATCGGATATATTCAACAAATAGGCGAGTTCCATGTCTTGAGGAACAAACAATACGCTAACATATGATAAACGGATAGGCTTGAAGGATAGCGCGCGTAGATTATCTTGTAACAAACTCTTCGTTAATTCGTGCTTCCGAATGTTGTTCCAAATATAGACACATCTAACACTACATCTGACTTAATGTTGTTTTTGTAAAATACTGCCAATTTCAAAAACCTAACAAAACCCAAACCAAATCTATACTGTTTCTTTTGGATTTGAATCTGAAGGTTGAATTCCAAGGATGGAGACAAGTGCTTCTTTGCCACAATGCAGAAGTTGAGAGGAGAGAGAAATAAAGTGAAGCAAAGAGGAGAGATTAGATCCGGTATGGTAATAAATAATGAGATCATGAGAGGTTACTTAATCTAATGGTCAAATTAGATGGTACACCGGTGAGAGTGCAGCTTTGCTCCATTTACCCCTTGTTCATTGTACAGATGAATAACACGTGGCAAAGAAAATTGCAACGGCTGTGATTTAAAGCTTGTAATTAATTATTTGATTTAATAAAAAACAAAAGGAATACAAAGAGAAAGCAACCACAAGCTTCTCTGCTTCTTCTTCTTCTTTCTCTGCTCTGATGAAATACTCCTTCCTTCCATCGTCACCTCATCCTCTCATCGCCGCCGCCGCTCTCCGTCCGTCGTAGCTACGGCGGCCCTTCTGCTCCCTTCAACCAATTTCAAAGAAAGATCAACAATCTAACACCTTTGTAGCTTCTGTTTTAATTTAAATGCAATGAAAATTCCATGGTTCATATAGTTACAGCAGATTAATACTGTTTTAATTGAAATCAGCAAAAATTCCCTTCTTTGTTACAAACAAAAAAGTGCATAACAACGTTTGGTCGTTGCAACGAAACCACGAAACGGCGAATGCAAAACAACAAAATGTGCACGGTGGTGTGTGGTGGTCTATTGAAAAGAGGGAGAAAAACCGCCGCACTGTGACGGCCAGAAAGGGGATGTGGCAGTGGTGGATGTGGCGGAGGGTTGGCAGGGGTGATGAAGAAGATGGAAACACGATATGGAGAACACGACCTTTCTTCTTTTGTTTTGTTTTTAGTGAATAATTATTTAATTATAGCCTTTAATTATGGCCATCAGATATGTTGCTGCCACATGTCTTTAATCTATGAATAGAAAAGGAGGAAAAGGAGCTTAAGAAAATGGAGCAAAGCTGCTCTCCAATTAAAGGGACTTAATAGAGCCCTCGCACTAGAATCCACCTTGATTCTCCTATTTTAAAAGTCAATTTTTTTATCCCCTATTTTAAAAAACATGAACTTTTGATCAACAACTCAATTTAGTTAAATTTTTGCTTGCGTGGCAAGTTTATTGTTTATGTGGCAAAAAAAAAAAATTATACATGTCATTATTATTTTAAGTAATTTTATTATTTATTTTATTTATATATTAAATAAAAAAATTCCATCTTTATCAACAAAAAAAAAAAAAACAAAAATTCCATCATCATCATAAACACCATTCATCTTCTTTTTGCGGCAAACATTCTTCTTCAAAATCTTCTACTACGACCCACTCAGCTTCACCGCCATTTTCACTCAGCAGTCAACAACACCACCATTTTCATCCTTATGCATAAAACACAAAACTCTCGTAGCGGGTTTATTGAAGAATTTTGATTTGTGACTGGTTTATTGTTGTTAAACTTATGAGTTTATTGTTGTTGTGTTTTTCAATTTTTGAATTCATGGAGTTGCTATTTAATTTCTAGAATGATCATTGTTGGTGCTACTGTTTACACGAGTTGTTGTTGAATTTATTCACTTTATTGTTAGTCAATGTACGAATGAAAATTTGGTGAAGAAGAAAGTCTACTGAAAAAAGAGATGAATGGTGTTGTTATGGTGAAATAATTCAATTTTAATATAAATAAAACAAATAATAAGATTACTTGAATTAATGATTGTTAAAGCATATCGTCCAACACCTTTTATTATTCACACCACCACCTACATATATAGGCAAGGTAACAATAAAATACAAAACAGATCCATTGGGCTTAACATACAAGGCCCATTAAGACTAAACAACATAAAAGCTCAATAGCAAACTACAACAATCTCTCCCCTAATTGAACATCTCGATGAAGACAATGTTCACTTATAATTGACCTAAAAACATGAAGACAGAAGAGACCAAAACAACAGACAAATCATAAGAAGAATGCTGCAAGATCCACAAAGAATTCCTATCAAACAGTCAACAGCAAACAAGTATTTGCTATGCCATTACTCCCAACAAGTTTATCAAATGAATAAACCTTCAAAGGTTTGGTCATCAAGTCTGCTAGTTGATCCTGAGAATGGCAGTGTTTGAGTTCAACAACTCCCTCCTTGGTTAACTCTCTTAAGAAATGGAATCTCACATCTATGTGTTTGCATCTTCCATGAATAATGAGATTTTTAGACAATTTTATTGAGGAACTATTATCACAATAGATCACACTGTTCTTGTTTTGACCAATACACAAATGCAACAGAATGTTCCTTAGCCATATGCATTGACAAGCACATTGAGAAGCAACAACATACTCAGCCTCAGTAGTTGATAGTGTAACTATGGGCTGCTTCTTTGAGGACCAAGAAATAGCACCAGATCCCAACATAAACACATACCTTGATGTGCTTTTCCTATCCTCCAAGTCACCTACATAGTCTGAATCAGACCAACCAACTAGTTACAGCTTTTCACCATTGCCTTGCTTGTACATAATTCCATGAGCAAGAGTGCCTTTCAAGTATCTCATAATTCTTTTGATGGCCATGACATGAATCTCAGTTGGTTTATCCATTAACCTTGCAGTGAGGCACACAGAGTAAGCCAAGTCTGGCCTTGTAGCTAGCAGGTACATTAGACTACCCACCATTTGCTTATATTCTCTTGCATCACTGAGCTTTCCATCCTTGTCTTTCACAAGTTTGCAACCTGGTACAATTGGACTGTTAACCTTATTACAGCTTTCCATGCCAAATCTCTTCCAAATTTCCACTGCATATTTGTGTTGATTTATAAAGATGCCCTCTTCAGATTGAGTAACTTCTACACCAAGAAAATACTTCATTTTCCCTAAATCAGTCATGGCAAATCTTTTTTTCATTGAATCTTTGAATTCATGTATCATCTCCACATTGTTACCAGTGCATATCAAATCATTAACATATAGGCTGACAATGATTATCTTACCATCAGTGTCATGCTTAACAAACAATGTGTGTTCATGTGGGCATTTTGCAAAATTTTCATCATTGAAATAAGCTTCAATTTTGCTATATCATGCCCTGGGTGCCTGCTTTAAACCATAGAGAGCTTTTCTTAGTTTGTACACCTTATCTCCATTTCCTTTCTGGTAACCAAGTGGTTGCTCAACATAAATGTCTTCAACTAATTCACCATGCAAAAAAGCACTTTTCACATCAAGTTGATACACTTTCCAGTTCTTATTTGCAGCTAAGGCTAGTATAGCTCTGATAGTATCCCACGTTGCTATAGGGGAAAAAACCTCATTGTAATCAATGTCAAGTTTTTTACTGTATCCTTTCACAACCAGTCTGGCTTTATGCTTTTCAATCTGTCCCTTTTCATTACACTTGGTTTTGTACATCCATTTTACACCAATGGCACTGGCTCCATTTGGAAGGGTGGTTAATTCCCAGGTCTTATTGTTTTCTATGGATTCTATCTCTTGATCTATAGCTTTTCTCCATATCTCTGATTTCTCAGCTTCAGCAAAGGTAATAGGATCCTCACCTGCAATGTAGATGGCTAGATTGTGTTGATCAAATTCTTCATCTAGCTGTTCACCAGTCACAAAATCTCTAAGTCTTTCTGGTGTTCTTTTAATCCTTGGTGGCAATTGATTATTATCACCTTCATCCTCACTAGAAGTATTCTCCACATACATCTCTTCACCATCATCAACTGCTTCACCATTTACATCTACTGCATTAGTTATCTCTTGAGCTGCTTCATTCACGGTTTCATCATCATCATTACTGGTGGTTTCTTGATTGACCCTCTTGTACTCTTTGTCATCCCATATCCATGCCTTGTTTTCTTCAAACACAACATCTCTACTAATCATGATTTTCTTCTTTAGAGGATCATACAACTTATAAGCCTTAGATTCATCACTTACACCAAGATGCACACACTTAATACTTTTGTCATCTAGTTTAGATCTTTGACTGTCAGGTATATGAACATAGGCTAAACAGCCAAATACTCTAAATTAATGTACTGAAGGCTTAGTACCATTCCAAGCCTCTTCTGGAGTGACATTTTTTACTGACAATGTGGGGCTTCTATTCATGACATGAGTGGCCCATTTCACAGATTCTGGCCAAAAAACTTTAGGAACATTCATTCCAACTATCATACTTCTAACCATGTTCATTAATGTCCTATTTTTCCTCTCAGATACCCCATTCTGTTGTGGTATATATGCAGTGGTTAGTTGTCTCTTAATTCCATGGTTTCTACAAAATTCATCAAAAGCAGTTGAGACAAACTCACCTCCTCTATCAGTTCTCAAACACTGTAATACACAACTTGATTCTTTTTCTACTTGTACTTCAAAAATTTTGAACACATCAAAGGCACTAGATTTTTCTTTCAAAGAATAAACCCAAGTCTTCCTAGTCGAGTCATTTGTGAAGGTTATAAAGTACCTGTTACCTTCATTGGATGTGGGATTAATTGGTCCACATATGTCAGAATGCACCACCTCCAGCTTCACACTAGCTCTCCACTTGGCTTGTTTTGTAATTGCTTCTCTGTGTTGATTGCTAGTCAAGCAATCTGCACACTTTTCACTTAGATCCTCCAAAGCAGGTAAACCTTTCACCATATTTTTGTTGGTCAGGGTGTTCAATCCTTTGATGCTCAAGTGACCATATCTACTATGCCATAGATGAGACACATCCTTCTTAGCAGCTTGTAAACACCTTGGCATCACAACTAAAGCTTTGATAACATACATCCTATTAGCAGACATTTGTGTACTGAATAGTAATCTTTTCTCATCATGATAGGCTTTACAAGTATCTTCTTTGAACACAATTATGATATTCTTTTGCTGGATTTGACCTATGCTCAAGAGATTGGTCTTTAAACCTGGGATGTAGTGCACACTGGTAATCACATAAATTCTTCCATTGATGGACATTTTCACATTGCCTTTGCCCATGACTTGCATCTTTGAGTCACCACCAAGTTTAACAGAGTTTCTATAAGTTTCATCAAATTCATACAACCAGTCTTTATTGCTAACCATATGATTGCTACAACCCGAGTCCAAAAACCAAATTTCTTCTCTTGTTTCATCACAATTGGTTTTGGCCATGAGAAGCATCTCTTCCTCATCATTGAATTCAGCATAATTTGCATTCTCCCCCCATGTTGGACAATCATTTTGATAGTGGCCTAGCTTGTGACACTTGTAGCACTCAACTAGTTCCTTATATTGTCTTCCTCTGCCTCTAGATTGTCTTCATTCGTTGTTCTTGAACCAGAAGGTTGCTCTGTAACTCATCAATGGAGAGGGAGGTGACATCATTTGATTGTTCAATTAAGCATCCAACATAATTGAACTTTGCAGGCGTGGATCTTAACACTTTTTCAACAACAGTTACTTGTTCAATTCTTTCACCAAAAGAAGTCATTTTATTCGCAATTGTTAGAGTTCTTGCAAAGTAATCATTTACCGATTCATTGTCCCCCATTGCAAGAATCTCAAACTCTCTTCGCAATGCTTGAAGTTGTGCACGCCTCACCTTAGTTGAACCTTGGTACTTCGTCTTCATGGTATCCCAGATATCTTTGGCTGTTTCGCGATGAAGAATCATTTCCAAGATTGATCGACCAATCGATTGAAACAAGAAATTTTTCACCTTCATATCAGTAAGTTTGCTCGCATTGGCAAGACGTTGTTGTTCAGCCGTCGGATTTGCCGGAGATACGGTGACCCCAACCTCAATCACTGACCAATATTCCTTTGATCGAAGCAAATTCTCCATCAGCATCGCCTAGTGCTCATAGAAACCATCGAACTTTGGTATCGCCATTTTCACAAAATCAGAGCTCTCTGCCATTGAAAAGAGCTTCGCAAGATCAATTCGAGGTGTAGAAAAGAAAAGAACACCGTTCGCCGGAGAAGATTGCAGAGAAACGGTAGTTACGGCGGTTGTAACAACCGCAACGGTAAAAAAAATGGTTAGTTTCTAACGGTCAGGTCCTGGGGAAGGCTCGCTGATACCACTTGTTAAAGCATATGGTCCAACACCCTTTATTATTCACACCACCACCTACATATATAAGCATGGTAACAATACAATACAAAGCAGATCCATTGGGCTTAACATACACAAGGCCCATTAAGACTAAACAACATAAAAGCCCAATAGCAAACTACAACAATGATGACATGGAAATTGTTTTTCAGCTTATTAATGCCAACTCAACGCCACATCATTAATGAGATGTCATATCATTAGATTTTAATGCCAACTCACTGCCACGTCATCAATAAGTTTGTTACATAAGCAAAAATTTGACCAAATTGAATTAGAGGATCAAAAGTTCAAGTTTTTCAAAATAGGGGATCAAAAAATTAGGTTTTTAAATAGGGGATCAAAAGTTTAAGTTTTTCAAAATATGGGAGCAAAAGTGCAAAGCCATTCTTTTATATAGGCAACGTTACACTAGTTTTTCCACTTAATTTTTTGGCTTTAATGCAGTTTTTGATCCCCTATTTTGAAAAACTTGAACTTTTGATCCCCTATTTTAAAAGCCAACTTTTTGATCCCCTATTTTGAAAGATTTGAACTTTTGATCTCAACTATAGTTGGTCAAATTTTTGCTGATGTGTCAAACTTGTTGATGATGTGGCAGTGTCCATTTGACATGTCATATTATGTCATCAATATTTTTTGGATACTTCATTAATTTTTTTAAATCAAATATTTTTATTTTTTATAATAAATCATTATTATCAAATAATTTTTCTAATACTATATTATTATTATTATTATATATAACCAAAACTCAATAATCAGTTATAAAAAATAAAGTACGCATTATATATTTTATATATAACCAAAAATCAATAATTAGTAATAAAAAAAAGTACGCAATAATAAAAAACAGAGTGTAAATGCTTCAACAAAAAAAAAAAAAAAGTGAGAATGCAAAGTTTGTTCCCAAATCATGGAACCCTAAGAATAGCAAAACCAGTAATCAGTAAATTAACATCGATCCACTTTGTTTTCTCCCTCTCAATAGGCGTTTGATTCATCATCACGTCGTCGATTCATCATTCGTGAACACTTCTTCAACAGCGCTCGCATGAACAGTTCTTCATCAACAAGAAAAATGAAGAACTAATTTACTGATTACTGATTTTGCGCTTCTTAGTGTTCCATGATTTGCGAACCAACTTTGCGTTCTCACTCTGTTTTTTATTACTGATTATTGATTTTTAGTTATATATATATATATATATATATATATATATATATATATATATATATATATATATATATATATATATATATATGAGTCAGGATCAGGGACGGAGCCAGAAATTTAGTTTAAGTGGGGCCAAATTTGAAAATCCAATTCACTAAAGAAAAATTTAAAATTTAAAAGTATAACATATACAATAAATTGTAAAATAAATCAAAAGTTAATATAGTGAATCTTCATTTTATAGGAAATTTTTTAAGTCAAACTTTTAGACCCTTCCATTTTCACATTTATTATAATTTTAGTCTCAACTCATGTGTTTTGCCATAAAAATTGTGATTTTTTGTGTAAAAAATGTGAATTTTAGTTTCAAAAGAGATATTTTGTCATTAAATTCAATATTGAGGCAATAAGACATTTTTTTTAGTAAAAAAAAATTATTTTTTAGGGAAAAAACAGTCGCTAAGATCAAATTTACAACAAATTTATAATAGTGCTCAAAATATTTGATTAATAAAGAAGGACCATATGCATAAGTTTAATAAAATAAGGGAGACTAAACATGAAATTGAACTAATAATATAACAAAATACTAGTATAAAAAAAATTATAAAAAATTTAGGGGGAACTGTGGCCTCTGTTGGTCCCCCTACTAGCTCCGTCCCTGGTCAGGATTAAATGACACCAACTTGTTTGACACCAAATGTTACACCTTTCAATAACGTTTTAACCGATATAAATTTTATAAAATCAACCGTTGGATTGAAATTTTATATCATATAGATCATTTGTGCAAACTTTAACACAAATCCAAAATCATTTGATATGTTATTGAGATACATCAAAATTAACGGTGCTTAAAAAAATATGCAAGCCGTTAATTTTGATTGATCTCAATAACATATCAAACGATTTTAGATTTTTATAAAACTTAACATAGATGATCTATATGGTATAAACTTCCAATCTAACGGTTGATTTTATAAAATTTATAACGGTTAAAACGTTATTGAGAGGTGTAACATTTAGTGTCAAATAAGTTGGTGTCATTTGATCCTGACCCTATATATATATATAGTATCCAAAAAATTATTTGATTTAAAAAAATTAATGAATTATCCAAAAAAAAAAGTTCAACATGGACACTACAACATCATCAACAAGACACATCAGCAAAAATTTGATCAAATTGAGTTGGGGATCAAAAGTTCAAGTTTTTCAAAATAGGGGGTGTCGGGCATAAATTTGGTATTTATTTATTGGCTTAATTGCAATTTTAGTCCCCCTATTTTAACAAAATTTGGATTTTGGTCCCCCTATTTTTAAATAAGTAATTTTGATCCCCCTATTTTAACAAATTTTGGATTTTGGTCCCCCTATTTCTAAATAAGCAATTTTGGTCCCCTTATTTTATAAAATTTTGAAATTAAGCTCCTCTATTTTCTCTCAAGGTGATTTTTCACATTTTAATATGATGTAGCATTCGTCAATGTGAAAAATTAATCCACGACATATAAAAATAATGTAATAAAATAAGTATTATTATTTTTATAAAAATTATTTTTTAAAAATTTATAAATGACACATCATATTAAAATTGTACCCCATCACCTTAAGAGAAAAATGACGAATCTAATTTCAAAATTTGATAAAATAGGGGGACCCAAATTGCTTATTTTAAAATAGGGGGACCAAAATCCATAATTTCTTTAATTATGGGGACCAAAATTGCTTATTTAAAAATAGGGGGACCAAAATCCAAAATTTGTTAAAATAGGGGGACTGAAATTGCAATTAAGCCTTATTTATTTAATATAATTGGTTGGTTCAATCAATACTTAAATGCCAAAATTAATAATTTAATTGTTATTTATGTTGCTTTAATGTCCAGCATTTCGACAAGTTGGAGAAATTCACTTGTGTTGTGTTTGTTGGAAGTTGGTTCGAGAGGCTATTCGAATGAACAAATTTCTAAGTCATGGACTTAGAATATTTGAAGAAATGATTGTAGATATGGGCCTAGTGGTTTTGGCCCAAAGGGCTAGCCTAAGTCCATTCGTTTGAAAGCTGGCGCGCTGAAGAAAATGAAGATCGAAACGTGGAGATCGTGGGGACGTGAAGGCGATTCTGGAGCGTTCAGATCTTCTGCTGCAGTTATTTGATCATCGAAGTATAAATAGTTTTTTTTCTTTGAGAAAACGGGTCACAAAAATTCATATACAAAATTTCTCTGAAAATTCTAAGTATTCAAGCGATAGAAAGAAAGGAATTCGAAGGAGAAATGTGTGTTTTGTTGACCAACTTTAGTGTAATTGCTTTTTCAATTCAATGCAATTTACTTTTCTGCAAGTTTATTGTTTCTGTCTTTAATTTCTTGCACAAAACTTTGTTGCTTCGAGGCGATTCAAAACAGCAGTTTATTTTACCTTTTTATTGCAAATCGAAAACCATAAATGTTTGTTAATTTTTTATGAACTTTCAAACTTTTCTGGAAATAACAAGCATAAAATTATCCTAAGATTTCTAGTTGATCTTGCGAGTGTAAAATACTTAAACTAGCGTTTGTTTACCAATTTTCAGTGTAAACAGGGGGATAAAAAAGTTGTCTTTTAAAATAGGGAGATCAAAAGTTCAAGTTTTTCAAAATAGGGTGATCAAAACTGCATTAAAGCCTAATTTTTTTATGTTTACATGTTCAAATTTATTTTGGTGATACATCTCCAATGGTGGTTCTTATATTTTTAAGCACTAGTTCTTAATAGGTAATACCATTGGAGCAATACACATTTGAGTTCTTAATATGCATACATTCTCAAATAAGCACTAGTTCTTATATAATTTTTGTGGGATTCATTTAAAGTGATGTAGAGTTGCTGGTGAGATGTGTTATTAGTATGACACAATTATAACTTTTGAAGAGGGGTTGGGTTTGAAGAAATCCAAGAATTTTTTAGTGTTTGGGATTTTAGGATTTTTGGAGAAGTATAATTTATTTTAGAAATTGATAGAATGGGGAGGGAAAGTGATGGGGTCGTGTGTGTACACACACATATGGGTATGATTAGCATTCTAAAATGTGAAGTGGTTGCAAGTGTTTGAACTTTAAAGTTCGAACTCATATTATGTCAAAATAGTGTTATATGGAGCGCGAAACAGGTTTAAACGTTGGAAGATACCTTTGTTTTATTAATGTTTGCCTTCTAGGATGTGAAACATGTTCACATTTTAAGATTCAAACGGGGCATTTTCAAATTTTACAAGACACGTGACAAAAACTGGGGGGCGCAAAAAGAAAAACTCAAAATGATTTTGAATCTAACAATGATGATCCAACTTAATTTCATATGGCTATCATTTTCATTTTATTCACTTTACTCTCTCCTTTCCTTGATGTTGTTTTCCACAACCACGCATGACGGTGACTCGAGATTTAATAGTATGCTCCACCACTTCCACTAATGGAATGGAGACGGAGTGATAAGATTAATTAATTTAATAGCATTTGCATTTGTATTTTCTACGGTGGAAAGAGTGCAATGTTTTAAACAAGTCCAAATATAAGTACAAGAATAACTTCACCCCACGAGGACCACTAGGCAGATGGAATATTAATTCATATACAAACAGGGTTGTAAGAAAAATAATGGAATTGTCCACAAAACATAACTAGTAAAAGAAAATGTTGAAATTGTTAGACCGGATGAAATTTAAATTCTAAGATTCAATTTAAATCGGTTTTAAAGCAAGAAAATCGTCTAATCTAAAGATCAATATTGTGCTTGGTAGCTTGGTTGATAACGTAAATCTAACCAACCGGCTACTAAACCAACAAAATCTCGTTTTAAATCGTAAAGTTGGATTTAGATTAAACAAATATGCAGCCAGCTACTCCGCAACAGTTAGGCCGTGTCAACCTCTTTGTAGCCTGATCAGATCTAAAATAAGCTCAATATAAGTCATGATAAAAATTGATTTCCAATTTCCAATTTCCAATTATGATTAACTTAACCTAATACAGGAATCACATCCACTTCTAAAAAGTACACAAAACAAGATTAAAATTGAATAACAGAACAAGAAACAACTACAACAATTTATTTTCTGGTTCAAAAATTAAAAGCTCATGATGATTAGTTGGTGAAGTTTGGTAAACAAGCATGAGACTCAGTAGCCTTAGCAGCAGGAGAAGGTTCAACACTTGGTGATGGTTCAACAGGCTTTCCAAGTAAATCAGCTGGCAAATCAGGAATACCCTTTAAGTAAAAAGTGTAAAATAGCTTAAATGGGAACACAAGTTGTTGAAGTTTAACTTGTCCAGAAACACCTTCAAAGATTCCAGAACCTCCTGTAACAGCTAGATATGTATCTTGGTATGTTAAATAAGGTCCTTGAACTGCTATGTGACCATAGTCCCCAAAGTAGAAGCTGTAAATAGCTTCATATCTGTCACCCTTTTTCTCAGGTTCATGTTGGATCAGTATACATAAGCCTGAAGTTATTCCTAGCCTTTTCTCTAAGTTTCCTGAGTAGAGTTTGTTGCTGAATGGTACTAAATCTCCAAGAGAGTTTGTTGATTTTTGACTTAGTCTAAGATATGCAGGACTTCCTCTGTCACGTTCATTGATCTCATACACAGATAGTTCTTGAACTTTAGCTACAAAAATTAACAAATAAATCAATGAGTATTGCTAATTTGTTTGAACTACCCTCTCTGGCAAAAGTTCGTTTTTAAGTTCATTCGATAACTAATGTATCCGATTATAGATCAGATAAATAAACCTAAAAAGGTGAAGTTTTGCTTGTATAAATAAGATCGGAGGGAGTATATAGTTAAAAAAGCTAATCAAAAGGTACTAAAATACTATGAGAAAAGATGTGATTTTGAAAATGGGTTTTTAGTTTAGTGAAAAATCTAGAAAAGGGATCTGAGAGTGAGAAGCATGTACTTACCTGGCTTTGAAGTTTCTTGATGTTCCTTTTGCTTATTGAAGAAGAATGCAGTGGTTGTGGAGTTCTTTGAAGTTCTTTTTGTGGATGTAGTAGATACTTGTTGGGTGGTTGAAGTGTTGAAATTTTTACTTGGGAAGGATAGAGAGAACCTAGAAGAAAGTAGTTGATTTTGGGTTTGAAGAGGAGAGATAGAACTTGAGTAGGAAAGTTTGGGGGAAGAAATCATTTTCAAAGAAGACATGGATGCCATGGAAGATGATGATGAATTAACTGGTAAAAGAATGGGTTCTTAGAAGATTTTATAAATGAAAAAGTCATAAAATATGTGTTTTTCACATGTGTTGCATTTTATAACTTAATTAAAGTGTGAAACTGAAATGTAAGTGGAATCACAATTCCCTACGATAATGTTTTGGCTTTTGTGTGTCTCGTGGATTTTTAAATGAATATTTCTATATTGAGTTGCTTAACATGTGTCATTATGTTAGCTTTTTTCTAATGGTTTTTCACATATGTTAATCGTAGGATGTCTTAAGAAATACTAACTTTTTTTTAATAATCATTTAATTTCTTGAAGAAGAGGTTATGTAATTCATAGTTCGGTTAAGATGTAAATAGAGTCTAACCAAAAATTATTTCTATCATGAATCGAATTCGTGTTCTCCCCAACAGTTCTACCCAAACAAGTTCATTAACTACTTGAATTCAATGTCTTGATTAAGACGACACACATTTTAATTGTAGGTTTAATTATAATTTTGTTCCCCCTATTTTGACTCACTCACGAAATTGGTCCCCCTACTTTTTAAAATAGAGAGATCAAAAATAGTAATTAAACTTTAATCGTACAACTAAAATGTAAAATATAAAAAGTCATGCATTGTATATAACTGAATTTTGTATGAATAAATCTCATAATATCTTAATTTTTCTTCGTAAAATAGAGATCTTTTGGCCTTCTTCTGATGGAAGCAAACTTCGTAAGGCATAGTTCCCTTCGGACATTGGGAGGTTGTTGTTAGTCGAGATAGATATGTTATTGAGGTGGTGGCCATAAAGAGAGTTGTCGGAACTGTTGAGTTAATGCATTTTCTTCCTAAGTTAAGAGATCCACAAAGTGAGGTTCTTCTACTTCGGTCATGCATGGGTATCATCAAACGTTTTTCGGCCTCAAGACGTGCCAACCAATTTACATGAAGGAGTCAACTGTTTTGTTTGATAAAGAGTTGGGAGCGGCAGCTGAAAACATCGTGGTTGGGGAAAGTCCGTTCTTTGGAGACCTTCAAATGAGGATTGTCTCTTTACCCATTAAACATGGGGGTTAGGTTTATATTTAGCAATAGAGGTTACCTTATATGCCTTGGTGGCTTCCAGGGCCCAATCTTGGGTTTTGCAAGATCATATATTGAGAGATAGCGGAGGATGTGGTATAGACTTGAATTTTGACAATGTTTTGGACGGTCTTCGGGATATGATTCCAATTTTTGACTTTAGCAATTTTGCTAGTAAGGACACCGTCCCCCTAAAACCCAACATATTTAGGCGAGTGTGTTTTTGACAAAATTGTTTAGGATATAGAAGTTAGGGGTGTACATGGGCCGGATTGGGTTGAGTTTAGCCAAAACCAAAATCCGAACCATATGGAGTATTCCGGATTGGGTCGAGCAAAATAACCATCCACTTTAGCATTGGGCCGGATTGGATAAACCCACTTATTTTCGGGTTGGGTAGGGTGGGTTGTGGGTTAACCAATTTTTTTTAATATTAAATGACTAAATGACGAATCATCATATTTTTCATATAAATAACTCAACATTTTTATTTCTTAAAAAATAGTGTAACAAATTTTTAGCTTCATAATTTGTTAATATCATCATCGTATTTTTTTTCTTCATAAAAACAACCTATTTTCACTAATTTCAAAAAATAATAATTTTTTAGCACCACTACATTTAAATGACAAAAATAAATCGAAGAGTGAAGACTCGAATGAAATG
The DNA here is from genome assembly GCA_951799995.1 of Trifolium subterraneum. Lineage (NCBI taxonomy): Eukaryota > Viridiplantae > Streptophyta > Magnoliopsida > Fabales > Fabaceae > Trifolium > Trifolium subterraneum. The sequence goes on from OX637467.1 coordinate 31,386,481, forward strand.
ATCAAAGAATATATGTGTTATAATTGTGATGTACGGCATCCGTTTGCAGTTTGAAATTAACACACATACAATTTGTTTTGAAAATTAGAGTATTGAACTTGCGGCTTTCCCTCTAATGCTTAAATTCCAAAAGAAAAATCTTTGTTATTTATATTAAAATTATTTAAAAAAATCATAGCATTACCATTCAGTGGGTCAGTGGGTTGGGTCCGATTTTTGCCCGGAACCCGATTTTTTTTTTATGGATTTTTTCATTTTAAAATTCATATCCACCCAATGACCCGATCCAACCCACTTTTTTGAGTTGGATTGGGTGGGTTTGACCGGATTTGTCCAACCCATGTACACCCCTAATAGAAGTTCATTTTTCGTACGTCCACAAGGCAAAATGCAGTTTTTGGGTGTTTGAAAGCGGCACATGATCAAGACTTTCTCCTCGCTATCTCCATCGATGGGTTAAGCCAACACATGTCCCTGATTGAGTATCGTACCATCCTTAGGTACCGCCTCATGATTTCGTTATTTTCTAAGTATGGGATTTGCCCGGTTTGTCGTAAAGTGTGTCTTGACATTTTTGGAGAGCATGCAACTCATTGTATAGGGAGCTTCCTAGGCTTCAAATACAGGCATGACCTGATCAGAAATGTGTTTTTTTTTATATTTTTAGGCGTGCAAGGATTTCTGTGAAGAAAGAGGCACTAGTGAACTTCCTGACTGACCCACAAGAAGGGAGATCGACACTTCGCTCAGCGGATGTTCTTGTGCTTCGATGGGTAGGTAGGAAACATGCTTGTGTAGATTTGATTAGAGTTTCTCCACTTGTGGGGCTGAGAGTCGGAGATTTTGCTTGTGTAGTTTTGAAAAGAGTTCAAAAGGTCATGTATAGTAATGTCGTGTTACCTAGGTCGATGAATATAGTTTTTTAAAGATTGAATTTTGCTATACAGAAAAAATTAGCAGCATAACTTGTTATTCATCATTTACCTTTTGTTCATGTATATATATATATATATATATCTATATGAGGGGGGATATATTGACTCCAAGAGTAAGTCATTAGAATTACTCCACATCCTCACCCTTCGTTTTATTTTAATCCAATGGATTAAATTCAATTTTACTTGCTAATCATGTGACCTCATTTTTTTTAACTATTCTCATATTGATTTATGATTTCCTTCCTTTTATTACTCCAATATTTATGGATTTCTTTTTTGCTCTATATTCATGTTCATCATTATTATTCTTTTCACAATTATTCCTCTGAATCTCATCCTCTTCGATCTAAATCTCTTCAATGTCCTTTTCGTAACACAAGTTTTATATGAATTTGATTTTAATTTTGAAATTGTGCACGCAACATTGCGTTGGTTATATTGTTTTCACTCTAGTAATTATTTTACCACTATTAATTTTTTTTAATCAAACCACTATAAATTTAGAGGCATTTTTTTTCAATTGTATAAAAAAAAATCTTTTGAAGATGAACCACCACATGATTTAATTTACCAGGAAAAATATTATTGGTCTAATGATATATGATACTTTGATTTGTAATTTGGTACAGTAGTTCATAAAAATAAGAGAGAAGAGTTACACAAAGTTAAAAGGAATTTGTGAATGAATTTGGTCTTTAATGAAAAAAAAAAAACGTAAAGCATTAATGAGTAATAAAAGGAGACTATAAATTTTGAAGAAAAAAAAAACAAAGAAGGAAATTATAAATATTGTGAGGAATGGTTAAGGAAGATGAGGTCCATGATTATTAATGAAAATTGATATTGATCCATTGGATTAAAATATAATTAAGGGTGAAGATATGGAGTAACTCAAAAGAGTTACTCTTGGAGTCAATATATCCATCCTCTATATGTATATATGTATATATATATATATATATATATATATATATATATATATATATATATATATATATATATATATATATATATATATATATTTCCTCAATGAACTGAGAAGTTCCATTTTTGGAAAATAATAAGAGTTATTGTTTCAATGATAAAAATTAAATTTGTGCATCATGCCGCACACAAATTAAATTGATCCAACAACCATAGCAAATGTGGGAAAACTCTTCTCTTCAAGTTAGTGGACGGTGTAGCTAAAAAACAAGGACATCTAGTGATTTCTTTACCCCACATGAGCACTACTTTTTCTCCACATTTTTAATTATCTTTATTTCTCAGTTCCTTTCCTCCGTCCTCGTGTATCAAAATAAGTTGGAATCTACGTGCGCTGTTTCCTAACCATCTAGTTTAGGTGAGAATTTAGAATCTAGCACACATGTGGTTAGCTAAGTCAATTTAAAATAAAATTATGATGACCAAGGAGACTTTATTTTTTAGGTTAGTATGATATTAGTACGAAATTTTTATTATTTTTAGTGATAACTAATCTCTGTTTGAGAATCTGTGGGATACACAAAATGAGTCTTCCTCTTTCAACCGAATTTTCTAAGTACGCATCATGAGTCAAGAATCAAACTCTTGACCACATACTTAAGGGAACTAAGACTTTTACAACTTTGACCAATTCACTGTGCGACGACTAACGAGACTTTAATTGTATAATTAACAAAACTTCATTGTTCTAATGGGCTGCTATCTTATATTCTAATTCTTATATGTTAATAATTCATACAAGGTACTTATTCTTTCTTGTTTGTCTCCTTGTAAATAAACAAACCAAATGTCAAGATACTAAGTTGTCACTTCAATGGAACTAAAATAAGATAGATACAACTTCCAATAAAACTGAATCCAACTTATTTGAAATGCAACCCCATGTGATAATAAGCTACCAAAAATACTATCTAAAAATAGTTACATTTTTTTTATGTTGGGATTGTACTTCATGTGGCAAGCCTCAGTTCGATATATTGAATTATAATATTATGTAACTTAAATTATTTCAAAGTATTGCATATTCAAATACAAACAATGATCTTTTGGGGTCATAGATAGAATACATACAAACAATGCTCTAGTTTGGATTAACTTATGGGATTCTCACACAAAAGTTCCTCAAAACTATTTAGGCATTTGATGAATTGTTTTATTTTTTGTGGAGATAATGAAATGTTATATAAGAAAGAATTATTTTTAAAAGAAATTATAGAAAATAATTTGTGTTCACAATAGTCTTTTATTCAAGATTATTTTGATTTTATTCTATTTGTTTTTAGCATCTGCCAAACAAATTTTAACCTACCCTATCTCAACAACTTGAAATTAAGTTAGTTTTAGGAAAATTAGGGCCTGTTTAAAAGACTTTTGGTTTTTAGTTTTTAAAATGTGTTTTATAAAAATGTTTTAGAAAACTGTTTTTAAAAAACAAAACACCTATAACCTGTTTCTGTTTTTTAATTGTTAAAGCAATAAAATCGGAAAAAGTTTTTAAAAACAGGACTTTCAAACAAATTTTTTCTTTTTTAATTTTTGAAAACTAAAAATCAGTATTCGGAAACTGTTTCAAACGGGCCCTTACTCTCGCTTTTCTTGAAATTCCCTTAAACGTCAACCATTGAGTAAAAACACTCACCTTCTCTTGATTTCACTCCGTTAGACATTCGTTTAAGAGAAATCAGAGGTTATGAAAACCTCTAGTTTTTTATTGGTTACATTTTCTTATGTATCCTATCCAATGCACTGTTCAAATGATTTTTTATTAATTGAATTTTTTCATGGATTACGTTGCTGCTTATTTAGATTGCTTGTGTTGGTATTTTTCACAAATTTACTTTACGTAGTTTTGCAGCAAACAAAACAAACACCAAACAATCCCAAGAAAAGTTTGCAGCAATGTTAACCGTTTTGTTTCGACTCTCTGAAGCCACTTATGCCTTCTTGGAAGACATATTATCATCTTGGTTTATTTTTTGTACTCTAAAGAAGCTTTATCTTAAGATTCACTTTAGTCGATTGGGATTTGGCAAGAATGTTTGCTCATATAGAAGTTTATCACTATGTTATCTTAACAAAGATTGACGGCGTTAAAAATATAGGGGTTGTTTGGGTCCGGTTACTATGCATAAGCCCAAGCTTATTCACAGTGCATAAGCCCAATCCATTGTTACTCACACCTCCATCCATTGCTACGCACACCCCCATCCACGTACGCAACTTTCCTTCAGCCCAACCTAATTGCTTGGCACACCCCTACCACTGCTTCATACACCCCTACCACTGTTTCAGATTCATAAAATAATCTCTCGCCGTCAAGTCCACCGTCGAGTTCGTGCGTTCCATCTTCAACATCATCACTCATCGTCGTTCAACATTCAACCTTCATTGATCACAGTTCGTGCGTTTCAGAATCTCGTCGTTCGCGTCGTCTTTCATCTTCATCCCAGTTCGTCGTTTCAGAATCACTCATCGTCTTTCATCTTCATCGTCGTCGTCTTTCATCACAGTTTATCAACAATGGTTAAAAGAAAACAGGTTAAACTAAATTGATTTTGTCTGATTTGAGAATTAGGTTTCATCATTCATCACCATTTCCATTCTGATATTCATTTTGATTTTGTCTGAACTGAATGTTGTTTTGATTTGAGAATTAGGTTTCATCACCGTTGATTTTGATTTTGAGAATTAGGTTAAACTAAACTGAATTTGATTTCATCATTCATCACCTTTGATTTTGAGAATTAGGTTAAACTAAACTGAATTTGATTTTGATTTTGTCTGAACTGAATGTTATTTTTGCCTGAAACTATTAGGCAAACATTTTGGTTTCATTTTGTCTGAATGCATCATAATTGATTTCACATTGACAGAAGAAGCTTATTAGCCTATAATTGAAAAGTTGTTGTTAATGTGAATTCCTTGGTTAAGTTGTTGTTTGATGGAATCTATTTGATTTATCATTTGATTTTCCATGATTTGAGTTACAATCTAGATTTTATAATGTCTGCTATCTAAGTGAAACCATTAGGCAAGTATTTTGGTTTCAATGGGAATATGTGATATGACAATGTTTGTTGATCTGTTAGTATGAGATTTTTGATTGAATATTTTTTATAATGGTTTCAATCAATGCAGGTTGGCGAGTCAGGACCAAGCTTCAGCCTTGGCCTATCGCAGTCGGAAGACTCCAAGGCTTCATCTTCGCGTACTTCCCGACAACAAAAGGGGAAAATGCAAACTGCTAAAGCAACTGAACAGAAGCAGAAAAAAACTGTGCAACAACCAATTCATGAAGAAGGTAGTTCAGATGACAATGAAAATGGAAAGGGGAAAAATCTGAAGAAAACTACCGAGCCTGAACAGAGGTTGAGACACAAATTGAGCATTCCTAAAGTGTATGACATTATGCAATCTGTGCAACATTCCTCCAAACCTGAATTCGTTCAATACCTCAATTATCTTCTTTTTTGTTCTTTTTCGATTGACAGATTGCATAATGTCATACACTTTAGGAATGCTCAATTTGTGTCTCAACCTCTGTTCAGGCTCGGTAGCTTTCTTCAGATTTTTCCCCTTTCCAATTTCATTGTCATCTGAACTACCTTCTTCATGAATTGGTTGCTGCACAGTTTTTTTTCTGCTTCTGTTCAGTTGCTTTAGCAGCTTGCATTTTCCCCTTTTGTTGTCGGGAAGTACGCGAAGATGAAGCCTTGGAGTCTTCCGACTGCGATAGGCCAAGGCTGAAGCTTGGTCCTGACTCGTCAACCTACATTGATTGAAATCATTATAAAAAATATTCAATCAAAAATCTCATACTAACAGATCAACAAACATTGTCATATCACATATTCCCATTGAAACCAAAATACTTGCCTAATGGTTTCACTTAGATAGCAGACATTATAAAATCTAGATTGTAACTCAAATCATGGAAAATCAAATGATAAATCAAATTGATTCCATCAAACAACAACTTAACCAAGAAATTCACATTAACAACAACTTTTCAACTTTTCAATTATAGGCTAATAAGCTTCTTCTGTCAATGTGAAATCAATGGTGATGAATGATGATGCATTCAGACAAAATGAAACCAAAATGCTTGCCTAATGGTTTCAGGCAAAAATAACATTCAGTTCAGACAAAATCAAAATCAAAATCAAAATCAAAATCAAATTCAGTTTAGTTTAACGTAATTCTCAAAATCAGAATCAAAATCAATGGTGATGAATGATGAAACCTAATTCTCAAATCAAAACAACATTCAGTTCAGACAAAATCAAAATGAATATCAGAATGGAAATGGTGATGAATGATGAAACCTAATTCTCAAATCAGACAAAATCAATTTAGTTTAACCTGTTTTCTTTTAACCATTGTTGATAAACTGTGATGAAAGACGACGGCGATGAAGATGAAAGACGATGAGTGATTCTGAAACGACGAACTGGGATGAAAATGAAAGACGACGCGAACGACGAGATTCTGAAACGCACGAACTGTGATCAATGAAGGTTGAATGTTGAACGACGATGAGTGATGATGTCGAAGATGAAACGCACGAACTCGACGGCGATGGCGAAGTGTGAACTCGACGGCGAGAGATTAGGGGAGCTTAATGTCAACTTGAAAACTAGAGGGAATCTTAGTGTTATTTAAGCAAACCTCAAAAGTGGTGAGTGTAATATCCTTTTTTATAAGGAACCTCTAATTTAACATGTGAAAGCCTATTTAGCTCAACTTAATCAAGCATTTATGGCTTACCTCCAACACTCTATTGGAGTCTCAGCTCAGCTCAAGTCTTTATAACAAAGAATTGACTTTTCTAAAATAAACTCACTTTAAAAGTAAAGAATAAGACTATTCATAAAAATGAACTTGACATTTCTAATATTGCATGTACTACAATGTTTTTCTAGTCAACAGTTGACTTTTCTTACGTTACTATCTAACAGAAATTACTTGCTAAGAAGAATCAAATCCTCCCAAAAAAAATCTTCAATACAACATAGGGTATGTTTGTTTAAGCTTTAAAAAAATAAATTTTTTTGAAAAAAAATCTAGAGATTTTTTTGTAGAGATTTTGAAGAAAATCTAAAACTATTTTCCGTTTGTTTACAATAATAAAAATATATGTTTTTAGAAAATGGTTTTCAAATAAATAGATTTTGAAGAAAGCTATTGAAAATAGCTTTTCATTTTGAAGAAAAAATAGATTTTTTTACTAAAATGATTTTTGAAAAAATCTGAAACAAACACCACTAAGATAAAAAAAGTGATATTTTTTTGAAAAAAATAGATTTTTTTGAAAAAAAATCTCAAACAAACGGACCCATTCTTTTACATTTTTTCTATTAACATTTTTGCTTTTACACCTCTCTGGATAGTGTTTCAAGAGTTTTTCACTAGATATGTAGCAGTAACTTCGTATTTGCTGATCGAAATTGTACTGTTGATCTATGCACAAGAGAATGAGGTTCTTACCTGTGCATAATCCTCCAGAAGGAAACTGAAGGCAGACATTTAACAACTTAGATACAGAGTTAAAATCACTACTCGGATTTGATATGATCATGGAAACGGTTTTAAAGAAAAATAAACAAAATTACCACATCAACATGTAGTTAAAATTTCAACTCCCGTCTTAGTTATCAAAAGGGTATGCTCAAACTGTGCTGCCGGACTGCCATCATATGTAACTGCTGTCCAATTGTCAGGCCATGTAATGCAATCAATGCTTCCCATTGTAAGAATAGGCTCTGCAGTTTAATAAAAATATACAGGATCATCATTCAATTTCAAGACTAAATCACCAGCTTGACCAATACAAAAAGAGAGCAATCGGCCAGCATGAACTAGCGATATCTCTAAAAAGCTAATTTAAAAATCAGTTTATTTTTGTGATATCTAACGTTTCTTTCAAGCCAAAGGCACCATACCACTGACAATGAAGTCCAATACAAACAGAAACTAACCTCATCTATCCTTTCCAAAAATGAGGTATCAATTTAAATCACTAAATAGATTATGGGCAGCCTCATCACTCGCACCACAAATGTAGTGCGGCAAAGAAATGGTAGCATTAGCAATGATCAACTAGAATATTTGGTACAAATCTACAATCCACTTACCAATTGTAAATGTTTGACCTTCAACCATGCAACCTCCTTCGTCATTGCCTGTCAAGTAATTATCAAAAGTTAGAGGTCTATTAGGAAAAAATATTATTGAGCTGTGCTACTTAGGATGAGATAAATTGAATGGATTAGAGAAAAAAGTATAGAAATCATGACTTTGGAAATAAAAAATTCAGAATTCTTTGTTAGTTACATATTTCTTTTCGTACCAATGGGCACTATGCATATTATTATTACATGACAGTTCCTCCTGGCCACAACCTCTGTATTATTAACACTAATGAAAACAAGAGGCTACATTGCACTTACATGAGTACATACCGTTACCAGATACAAGGCTACTCTAGTTACTGATAAATTACACAAATAATCCATTAGGTAGTCATTTTAACATCTAATCATAGGAAAACCAAGCTATCTGCAGTCTAAAGGTTTGGTATTTTAAAAATCATCTTAATTAACATAGAAATAGCAATTTGTTCAAAAAAAACATAGAAATAGCAATATGATGAAATTATACAAGTTGATAGGTCACTCACGATGATGATTAATTATTGGCTCAGAATGAAACACTGTTCCAACACCATGCCCAACAAAACGTTCCACTACGCCGTAGCCATACTTTTCTGCATGCTCGCTGAGATAATGTTACAAAAGAAAAAACTTTAAAATCAATATAACAAGCTGTCAATTTTAGATCGCATCATCAATTAATACAAACAATAATTATACAATCAACCAGTAAAAAGAAAGATGCATAGGCAATCACTAAAACTCAATGAAAGTACAAAATTACAAAGTCCTAGGAAGAAAATATGTGCCCTGACCAGTCCACAATAAAAAAAATATAGCTAGATTGAACAGTGACTGCTCAAGGCAGGTACATTAGGCTAGTGTTTATTCAAGGTGGATGCATATTAACTTTGAATGGAAATGGGGTAGACTGGGGGTGGGTTTTGCCTCCATGACTCCTCGGGAAAAAAACTCACCCTGCCCTCAATCCCCACAAATAAAGAGCATTCAGACTGAAAATAAACTGGTAGAATTATGTAAAACTGAATTCGCAACAATCTCTAATTTGAGGTTTAATGAGGGCATAGTACCCTAGAATACAAGATACTGACATGCAACAGAAGCCGTTGCACCATTAAGATAGGGGACACAGAACAAGGTGGCTGAGTCATGTAAACTTCTTTTGTTCCTCGTTAAGATAACTATACCACTGAAATGTGCGAGGTATAGAATAAAGATGTAAATTGTTACAATTTTAACAACAGGGAAAAGGTCTATTAATAATCCCAGCCATGAAATTGCAGAAAGCCTACCTATTGGTAGACCCATCATTATTTTCTTTTGCTCAAAAAACTCATTTGCATCCAATTGAGACTTATGTATTGCAAGTAATTAAGGCGTCAAATTCAGACTCTGTAGCTGCCTTCCATTGGGAATTGGTAAGAGCTTGTGTTTAACTGCATTTGGATAAAAGATGGACAGGAACAAGATAGGACAAAGATGAGGCTTAATTCTATGCGTGCAGAACAATTATCATAGATGAAGAAAATAATCTCTAAAGCAGAGCACATCATTAAACTAAGTTCATAACCATTTACACAAAGACCTGTAGATTTTGTGGTAAGCAGAGTAGATAAGATAGAGGAAGACCTATAAAAACTATAAGAGAACTATTGAGAAAGATCTAGATATTATTTTTTTTGGAAAAGACATCTAGATCTAGATATTAGTAAGTTGGATAGACATATATTACATGATAGAACATTATGGCATTGTTTGATTCAGGTAGCCGACTCCACTTAGTGGGATAAGGCTTGATTATTGTTTTTTTAAAACCATTTACACAAGAAAAGAACAGCGCATGAACTAACCAGAAACAGAGAAACCACAAATGGAAGAAACAACAGAACTACGCGTGCTGCATCACAAATTACAATGGCAGATACAGGTGGAGGAAGGTGTGAGAGATGGCTATAGAGAAGAAAGGGGGAGGTGTTGTTGGTTTGGCTATTAACAAAGCAACTTGCGAACAATGAAGAAGGAAATGAAAATGTTAGGCTTTGTATTTATTTTTTATTTAAACACGGGTTTTCTTCCAAAATCCAACCCCGACTCATATTTAATTAAACACACACATACATATACACATAAGCATTTAAAAACATATATATTAATATAAAAGTACATTAGTAAGTGAATAAAAATTCTTCAAAACATCTCAAAGTCATACACAATGCTCGTAAATTAACAAGACATAAGTAATATAAAAGCTAAATATAAAAATATAGGAAAATTAAAATTACCAAGTATTAGATATCTACAAAGTCTTACAGGAGATAAATACCTTGATACAAGTTATCAAAGTTTTGGTATAACAAGATACAAGAACTATAGTGCCCTATTGAGACCTAACAATTTTCATCTCTAGTAGTTAATACCCTATGTTTTTTAATTTGTAAATTGAATGTGCTGAGTAATTTGTGAAGATTTTATTATTGTTGACCTAGAGAAAAGGTGTATCCATAGGTTTATGGTGAAGAGATAATTTTTGCAATAATGGTTGACAATAAAGATAAACATTGCAACTTAAGGACAAGTTTACTATAGAAAAATGGCCAAATACATCCTACGATGCTTTAAGTTATGTGTTTCATTTAGATGTTTGTAACAAGTTAGGCGTTTACCTTTTCTTGTAACAAGTTTGTCCTTTTGTCGGTAAAAGTGTACGTCGTTAATCTTTTAAACAAATTCTATTACAAAAAAAGTTGGTGTGGCCGTTATTTACACTATGTGGCCGGAACCGTGTGTTTAGCTCATCCTACATGTACGTTCATCAAGCTCTATGACTAGTCTACATGAAAAATAATGTGTTGAGGCCTTATTTTGTTACCAAATTATCAAAGGTATTTTTTTTTTTTTTTGAAGAAGCCATATCAAAAGTATTTGTGTCTTGATGAATGTAGAGAGTTTCAGAACATGTGGACTAGTCATAAAGCTTCATGTTTGTACACGTAAAATGGGCTAAACAACACATAATTTCTTTCTACCACGTAGTGTAAATAACGAACATGTCAGTTTTTTGGAAGAATAGCTTGTTACAAATTAAAGGAAGCCAAATCTAAATCTTCATAGAGGATGAGCATCTAAATCTTCCCTACCATTTTATTGTTGGAAGAATAGCTTGTTACAAATTAAAGGAAGCCAAATCTCACATGCAATGTAGTATTGATGCTGGCAAAAATATACCTGATTCTCTTTCCAATTTTCTTAAAAGGAGCACCATCCTTGCAAACGGCTATTCCTTTCTCCAAGCACTCTTCACTTACCTACCAACAGATAAACAATTTGCCCATGACGAATGAATGAACTAAATAATTACACAAATGGTATCGCTTAACGAGTAATTAAATTTCATGCATGAGGAATGCACTACATAGAGAAAGTACAACCAGTACTAATACAATTAAAACATAAAATTGAAACAAAGTTTATCTTTCTTCACATGTATCAGCTGACAATTGTTTACCTTAACAAGGTGTTTCATTGCATCGCTGACTTCCCCACATAAAAATGTCCTTGATGTGTCTCCATGATATCCCTAACAAAGATAATATAGAAATAGAAGGGGATATGATTACTTTATCATCAACACTATACCACGACCACTAAACATCATAAAGCACGGAATATTGGCAACTAACATGGTACCTAATAAGTTTAAACAAGTCAAAAATAGAAAGAAAAAAATACTAATATTTTGAAAAGACAATAACTACCTTATAGTATCATAAATTATAATATGCATGAGAAAAATCATCAAAAATATGATGACTAATTCTATCCATTGATAACATATATGCAAATAATTTTTGAGAGAAAATGGTAATGAATTTCCGTTCTCCACTAACAAGGAGGTGTTTCAGCAAACTAAAAGCATTAGACAAAGAAAAAGCTGATGAACATGGCATTGTTATACAAAGATATAGGGAATACCTCCCCTAATTACAGAAAGATATTGCAATATTTTGATGTTTTACACCACCGAAGATCAAAGACTGCAATCCTTCACTCAATGTAACTAACTACATCCTTCTCATCATCCCTACCCCTCATGTTCATCATGTCCAGCTTCTTCGACAGTTTTATCTTAACTAACTCTGACAAACTATACAAACTTAATGCTTGAGTAACTAGCTGACAGGAGACCACTGATTAAGGGGTACACATGAGGATGAATTTCAGGTGCAGAAATTTGGCTGAGATGATGATATTATGGGATAACCTAGCAGATTGATTTGATTCTAATATAATGGATCATGTTTGTATTACTCCGTTGTATATATAATAGTAAATCCCTTGTGAATAATAGATAAGTGGAAAATAGTTTGATTTAACCAAAATATTGTTGTAACTTGTAGCAAACAAACATCTAGGCTGGGAAAAATGCTGGGTCAATTTCAACTAAAAATATCAATAAGAATTGATAAGTTCCATTCAAAAAGAAAAAAAAAAAGAATTGAGAAGCATACATTCAGGTAGACTGTAACATCAATGTTGATAATATCACCATTCTGCAAAAGAGACAATTGTCATCAATTATGAGTTATATGTATACACGGATAAAAAAATTTGAAAAACAAACATAGTAAAACCTGTAACTGCCGAGAATCAGGTATCCCATGGCACATACACTCATTAACTGATGTGCATACACTTTTAGGAAACCCACCATAGCCAAGGGGTGAGGGATAAGCACCAGCATCAATTATCATTTGGTGCACTGCTTTATCAATTTCATTAGTTGTCACAGAAGGCTGATAATATAAACAGAGATCAAGTCAGACAAGAAAGTGGCGCAAAGTTAGTTGTCAATTGGATATCAAATAATAAATAATCAAGTTTATGGACATAAAACTCAAAATATTATCAGATTTATATTTTTGACCATTCACAGTCAAAAAATGCTCTTACATTACCAACTTTGTTTGTGCTGTTTGTGGTCTATACAAGGAAATTAATGCTCTTACTATTAGTAGTAGTCTTGAACCAGTAGTAATACTACCTCCGATCCTAAATATAAGAAAAAATCTACTTTTTAGATACATTGAAAAATTGATGTATCTAGATTATAATATAGGCTAGATACATCTATCTTTCAATGTATCTAAAAAGTATATTGTTTCTTATATTTAGGACTAGAGGGAGTGGTATTTAACTTACTATTAGTATCCACAGGAGCATTAGGTTATGGTATTGTATTATACTCCTTCCGGTCCTTAATATAAGAAACGGACTACTTTTTAGGTTCATTAGAAAACTAATGTATTTTGTCTATAATGTAGACTAGATAGATACATTAGTTTTCCAATGAACCTAAAAAGTAATTTGTTTCTTATATTAAGGACCGGAGGGAGTACATTATATCAACCTAATATCACAAGAGTCTTTTTATCTTTTCTTGCTTCTTTCTAGTACACTCTACCTAAACCCAATATTTCCCTATCGCATAGCAAATATGCTAGAAGGAAGAAATCTTACCCTAACCAAAGTTCCTGCAAAGTTTAAGACACGTGCTGCAAGCTCACCTGCAGCCCTCATTTTAGCTATACCTTCAGAATCATGAATTTGATATTCACTTGTAATCTCTGGAAGTATATCTGAGCCTACATAAGGAGGCCTTAGTATATCATCAGGAACAGGTAGACGTGGCGATACTTTTCCACGCCTTAATGGACGATATTTTCTATCCTTCTTCACAACCTGAAGGTCACGTTCTCTTCATATGAGCAAACATTGAGTAAGAATCTTAACCAAATTTGAATGCATTTTTTCTACTTCTACACAAAAAATAAGCATTTATTTAGTTTATTTTAGGAACTTGATTTCAGTAAACCAGCTTTCAAAAGGATTTTCTTTCGTAATGGAATGGAATCAATCTCTAATAAGAGTCAAACAACAAAAGGAAGAACACAAGTAAGCCTTAAATTTGGTCCCTAAACTATCACTATTTCTCCCATTTGATATTTGAACTAGAATAATATAATAAGTAGTACATAAACTATTAAATTTGGTCCTTAAATTTTGCTTTTCTTTTTACTGCAAAAACAGAGTTGCATTGAGTATGATAAATAGATAAATAAATAAATATATACAAAAAGAAAAAAATGATAAAATAAAAATCAATAAATACAATATTTATAGTATTTTTCAGAATGAGAAGAAAGAAAAAAGAAAATAATAGTTCAAGCACCAAATATGATAGTGATAATTCTATGAAGCACAAAAACATACACAATACCAGACACTCACACATCGACACCACCGATAATAATTTGAGAAAATTACATAATTCAATGTAATCATATTCATAACTATCGAGTCGGTGTCCGACACTATTTTTGTCCGACACCGCCACACATCGTCTGATCTAAGGAGTGTCCATGTTCATATAGTTTAGTACCAAATTTATGGTTTACTCATATTTAAAACTTAATCCACTAGAATAGTATAAAACAACAGAATAACTCCAACCCAGTAGATTATTTCATACCTCCTGATTTTCATGGCTTCCTCCAACCTTGACATCTTCGCAGCAAAAACCACAAATTTCTTTCTAGAAATTGATTGGTTTCCTGTAATAATTAACATAGAAAATCATCACATAAACCACCGTTATACTTCAAAAATTAACGATGAATAAATTAACATAGAAAAACGCAATTGACGAACCGGGAAACGTAGTAGAAAGTGAGAGGCTAAGAGGAGAACCCATAAAAGAAGGAGAATTTGAAGAAGAAAGTGATGCTTCGCCATTAAAGGAAGTAGAGAGTTTTGGAAATGCAGTGTGTCCCAGCATTGCTGTGAGCGCCATTTTCAGCACAGAGACAGAGAAACGGATAAAGAAATTTCAAAGGGGTTTTGTTTTATTTTTTAGATTATATAAATAAATGTATTGGGCCAATGGGCTGCTCAGTTTTCTTCTCGGAAAATTATACAAACAATTCTTTTCCCACCTCAACAAATCTTCCACCACCCCCCCCCCCCCCCCCCCCACAAGTTGTTAAACAATTCGTTCACCACCAATATCGGTGCACGGACTGCTTAATCTGATTCAGGCGTCAGTTCTAGCATCAATTGGTTCCATCCCCCTCTAAATTGCAGCTGTGGGGGTTCGAATTGTGGTTCTTTCTACTAAGTATAGCGTCAATCAACACTAAACCAACTAACGATTGATAATAATGCGTTGTCATTGGCTCCCCAATTTTATGGGGCTCATGGTTTTAGCAAAAATATTAAGACATGTTTACAAGCAATTTGCTTAGCCTCAACATGGGTTATTTGGAAAGCTAGAAATAATACAGTTTTCAACGGAAAGATTGTTACTTTTGATAGGTTACTCTTTACCATCAAAGTTCAAGTCTGGTGGTGGTTTAAGGCAAGGAAAAAAGCTTTTTGTTTCGATTTGAATCATTAGATGCTAAATCTAAAAGTTTGTACAGGGTTTAACACAGGATGGATCTTGTTCTTTGATGTGTTTCATTATGTATAAACTTTTATCTTTAGGCACAGCTTATGCTTATTTATTTTAATATATTTCTTTGCCTTCTTCAAAAAAACGATCGGTAATAAAATATCAATTTAATTCGTGAGTTATCACTCTTTCTTCAATTTGATCATTAAATTATGTAAAATAAATAGTTCTTAAAGTACATAAAACTGTTCAGTTTCTTGAAGAAGAAAAAAACTGTCCAATTTGGACTTTCTTATTAAGATGTTAAAGACTAAATTGACAACTTTTCTATACTTTAGAAACTAAATTGATTCTGTCAAAAAAAAAAATCGATGGGTTTCATATACCATAGGAACTATATATATATATATATATATATATATATATATATATATATATATATATATATATAGTTTAGAGATTAAGTCCGACAGAGTGGTAATTTAAAGATAAAATTGGTGGTATATTTTCACTTATTTTTTTTAGACTATGCGTCCGTTTAGATTAGCTTATTTTTCAGGTTATTTAAATAAATAAATTTTTATATATTATTATACATTTGTCAAGATAGTTTATAATAAAATAGTTTATAAAAATACAATGTTTGTTAATAGAAACTTATAAATTAACGTAAAAACTTATTTATTTACGAAAGTATCAAACAAGCATAAACTTCAGTCAAGCAAGATAAAAACTTCCTCCAGCAGACACGTTATGAATTTTATTTTCTAAGAATTACAAATTGCAAGAAAATTTACAAAATTTAACATAGAGTTAAGAGAAATTGACACTATTTTTGTTGGTTCAACCATTTTCGTCCTAACTTGTGGCTTAATCTAGTCCGTCCATAGCCACCACATATATTTGAATCAACCGACTAAGACAATTTTAACATACTCTGAATCACAAGTATAAACAAGATTTTTTTTTTGACTAAAGATTTTAAGTTTATTTTTTTTTTTTTTGGTCAAGTAGCCTAGCGGCTTGAAATTCCACCTTAAAGTGGATAAGTGGGATGACCCGGGTTCGAACCCCGGTCCCCTGCATATATAATGCGGTGTCCAACCAATTGAGCCAAGCTCATGGGACGATTTTAAGTTTATTTTAAAACCTTAATATGTGAAATAGGAAAGAGAATATATATAGAATAATATAGGAAACAAAGAATAGAAAAAAAGAATATATGTAGCCTAATAAAAAATTTATTCTAATATGGCCAATTTAATTACGTTCTCTCAACATTATTCTTTTGGAGATTGAATAGTTGAGATAATTACAATTTTATAAATTTGTTTTGTTGAAACAACTTGTTTCTTTTGTAGTATCTTATTATTATTATATGATGTAATATTTTAACAAATTCAACTATAGTATTGAGATGATGATAATAATAATAATATACAAAACCGATAGAAATTGTTGAATGTTCAGATGAGGACTTTTCAAATGAGGAATTATTGATTGTTGTTCACGATAAAGGCCTTAAATTAAATGACAGTGAGCCGACTAAGGCTCAGCGTTTAGAGACGACAACTAGCCCCGTACAAGTACATGTTATGAGCGATTCACTGTTGTTGTCTTCTACTAGTTCAGAGGTAGATCTCGCGCCTAATAGTGTTGCAACAACACATGTGGTTGAAGAGAGTATTGTTGATGTTGTAGTTGTGCACACATTAGAACGGGAAGGTAATGTTTTGTCTAATGTTATGATTTCTGCTACACATAAGTTGGCACAAAAAAGTGAAAAATGTAAGTTTTGAAGACAAGAGTGAGTTTTCAAATAAGAAGCAGGGTGGTTTTGAGATTTTTATGTTGGTGGAATATATTTTTAAAGAGCTTCTAGATAAGAGAAATTGAAAACAATGAATGGAACAAAATGGGGTTTGGTGATGAATTATTTTGTAATTTTATTTTTAAATTTCATAATGTGTTAAATTTCATCAAAATGTTTTAAATTTTCATAATTTTTATTACCAAATCAAAAATTTCATCGACTCATTTATCACTAATCTAGAAATTCGTTATTCATTTATCATCAAATTTTTTTTCAAATTTGATGATAAATGGAGTGATGAATTTCTGAATCGATGATGAATGAGTTGATAAATTTTTTTATTTGGTAATAAATGTTATGAAAATAAAAACATTTTAATAAAATTTAACAGGAAAAAAATTTTATTTGATAGAATGAATATAACTAGAAAATCGAAATAAAACAATAAATAATTAAAATTAAACCACCAAACAAATTAAAGCACTAAAAATCTAATTTAGCCTTTATTTTTCGAGACACTTACATGGCAGGTTTATTTCAAGATTATTGGAACCGATGTGGGCATGTACAGTGTATACAACACAATCAGCCAATCACAATGGCCACTTGCCAACAAGGCTCTTTATTTATATTGGACAAATGTCTCATTGTCAACTTGTGTTCATACTTTCTTAGGCCATGCCTCCCCTGGGTCCCTGCTGGAACATCAGACCCTTTCCTATCTAAATTTCCACATTTTAATTATAATAATAATGGAAATTATTTACCGTAAAAAAAGTTAATGAAAAATAATTTATTTTTAAACTTTTTTGTCATTAGGAAAAAGATCTCATAATTTAGATTTGTTTTTGGTAAACTCATAATTTAGAGTTTAATTGAAAGATAGGTAAAATTTGAGTAATAATAATTATTTAATCTAGCAACTGAATACTCTGTTTTTTCTAACTAAACCATTTATTTTTTAAATGAAGCTTATTAACTATTTAAGCTCATTAACTAGACTAATATCCTTTTTGTTTTGTTAGTTTTTGTTTTCATTTTTAAAAATATGTTTTCATTTTGACTAACCAATGAAATAATGTGAACTTTTTAAATAAATCATTGTGATAGGAAAAAATAAAATATTTGTTAGAGAATTGCAGGAAATTGGAAAAGTTTGTGGGACTGGAAGAGATATCATAGAATACAAACCTTTATGTGGATTGCTACTCATGAGTGTCTTCTAACAAACTACCGTAAAAGCAGATGGGGATGGTATCGCCTCCACCTGCCCTATATGTGGGAATGAAAATGAGACTATTATCCATGTTTTGTGGGATTGCGCATATGCAAACCAATTGTGGATCGAGCTAGCAGCTTCTAATCACATTACTAATCACATTACTCATAAAAGTTCAATTCAACTTTCAGTTTGTGGCGGACTCCTCCGCAACAATGACGATATATGTGTGAGTAGTTTTGCCCGCAAAATCGGCTCTTGTGATGCGCTTCATGCTCGGATGTAGGGCATGTACATTGGAATGGATTTAGCTCGAAGAAAGAGAGTTACTCATCTTCAAGTGGAAAATGATTCAAAGGTGCTAGTTGACATGGTCACGGAAAATTGCAAGGTTAACGGAAGGATTCCAACTCTGACCAAGCGCATCCGTGCTCTCAAGAACTTGGATTGACAAGTCCAAATTAACTTGGATCCGTGCATCTACAATTGTGGTGTTTTAATCATATGTATAGCTGTATCGTGACTGCGTCAAATGATTATAATTATGTTCATCCAAATCTTCTTACAAAATATTTAAATTTATGTATCATGAATTCTAATTTGCGACTCATAAAAATCCTACCCTTAATTGTCTCTCAACGTACTATATAGTGGATAAATAGTATAGTGATATGACTTTGATATAATTTGTCAACATATAAAATTATTTTATGTTATAATAGCTGCGATACACATTGCAAGAATAACCGCAAACACTCGCAACCGAGCATCCGAAATAGCAATTTAAAACCATAAATCACATGTTATTATTCTTCAACCAAAGATATTACGATGCCCCACGTGGGCCACGTACCACATTTCCCATGCTCAAACACAACACAACTAGGTAGAAAGAAACTAATTCATGTTGCTGGTTCATGGATTACAACACATCATCTATGCATGAAATAATATACACAAAACATATTTATACAATTAAAACAGTTATCCTTTATCCTTTAAATCCAACACTTTTTTCCTTGTCCATTTTTGTTACCTACTTTCACCTTTTCCTTTTCTTCTTCTAATTAAGTAATATACAATTCACCCTTTGCAACTTGCAACTAAAGTACTATAATACTGTTCTTGTACAATGGATCTCCCTTTTTTTTTGTTTGGAGATCCATTTTTTCATCAGTCACAAAAACTCAAACAAAAAAAAAAACAAAAAAAAAGAAGTTAATGTAATGTTACAAAGCTCCAATAATCTTAGGCTTCTTGCAAGAATCCAAAGTAAACATTTCCATCTCCCTCCTCTTTCCATTAATGCATAACCCAGCAATAGCATTGCCATTATTATTATTAACATCGGATCCAGGGAGTTTCAAAATATTAACCCCAAATAACCGAACCATCTGAACCGGCTCAACAACCGGTCCAACCGGAACAAACAATCCAACTTCATTAACATTCTTTCTTGCTTTCCAATCAATAAAGAGCTGTTTATCTGGTCCAGTAGTAGACCGTTGAAAACAAACCGTATCACCGGCTTTCAGATTCTTCTCTTTAACGAACCGGCTCCATCCTTTAGTTAGAACATAGCTTTGGCTACTGTTCCAATAAGAGTATCTAAACCGCCATACTTTCCCTCCAACGTCTTCAAAATTTAAAAGCACTCCCTTCCCTGCGGCGCTTCCCTCAGCGCCGCAATCGACTGCTTTCTGTAACGGAAAATGCTTCTCAGCATGCTGTTTTGGTATAACTAGCCTGTTTAGTTTACCAACGTCGCTTGGAGTAACAACCTTCTCGAATAGATCCTCACGCGCCTTTTTATCGCTGGATGCGAAATTGGCGAGGTTAGAACAGTTAGAGCCTCCGTGGCTTCTTCTGTTGATGAAGCCACGGCTACGCTTACTCTGTTCTAACTCGTCATTGTATGTGTGTTTTCTTAACATGTCAACAATCTCCGACTTGGAATGCGAGTTAAGAAACTCGACTTCCATGTCGTCGTTGTCATCGTTGGAGAGTGGTTTGAAGTTTGTTACGGCGTCTTTGCCACGGAACCGTTGCGCAGCGACGTCATAAGATCTTGCAGCTTCGTCTTCTGTGTTAAAGGTACCAAGCCATACACGCTGATGCTTTTCATAAATCTGTGCTCCCCAACGCCCGTTTGGTTGTGGCACCACGCCTTTGTACTTTGATGATGGAAGCTTCCGTGACTCGGCTTCTCCAACGCCGCTGCCATCGGAGTCGACAACTGCGCTTGCACCGCTGCCGACTCGGCATAGGCTATTGGGAGGTGGCGGCGTTGACAGTTTCTTTGTTGGTGGTATTGTTACAGAAAGTGATTCAGTTGTGGTGCTTTCATCTATGCAACTACCTCCATCCATTTTTTGTTTATGTTTTTTGTATGAGGCAAAAGAAGAGAGTTGTGTGTAATAGGAGTTGTTTGTGGAAGGAATATATATAGAGGGAACTTGTACATGTCACTAGTTAGTTTGTTATTTACCTTAATATTATTATAATAGCAAATATGCTTAGTTGAGACAATTTAAAATAATGAGGTGATAACTAGTTGATTAATTTAGTGTTTAATTAATAATTAAATAAAAATTTGGGAGTGTAGGGTTGGGAATGGTGTGGGTCAACTGAAATAGGGATGGAACTAGGAAGATTCATGGGTGTGAAAGAGGGGACTATAAGGAATGGAAATGGAATGGAAAGGGTAAAAATGGAAAATGGTGGGTCTATTTTATCATCTATGTTCTGTTGCAAGTTCATGACTTTTGGTGTTTGTATTTTTGAGTTGTGGGCTTGAGATGTGAAATAGGCCCCACGTATTATCAAGTTGATGATGGAGTCACATGAGGAGGGTGGACCTTGATTAAGTGAAGTTCATCCCCCCTGAATTATGATGTTACTGTGTGCACAACCTTTCAGCATGGTCTACTCTCTCTTTCTATCTCTCTATATTTAACTTATTTTTAATCTTTAACTTGTTTTTAATCAAGTATATGTAAACATGTTTGATTTGATGCTTCCACTATTCCGATCATATATTAACAACCGATCAAAACAATTCATATAAATAAATTTGCGTATGGTATTCACAATTAATTTTTAACCAATTTTTATTTCACTTGTATAAATATTTCTAAATTGTCCCATGAGCTTGACTCAATTAGTTGAATATTGCATTTTATATGCAGGGGACCGAGGTTCGAATTCCGGTCATCCCACTTATCCACCTTATGGGTGGAATTTCTAGCCGCTAGGCTACTTGACCCAAAAAAAAAAATATTCCTAAATTATTAAAGTCACTAGATTTTGCGGATTTGGATCCTCTCCAATTTTTTCTCTCCAATTCCCTCTCCAATTTTTTTTATGTGTCTTTCTCTCTCATCATTTCTTCTCTCTCATTATTAATTGTTTATATTTTATTATTAATTTCTCTCTCTTCACATGAGAGAGAAAGACACATAACAAAAATTGGAGAGAGAATTGGAGAGAAAAAATTGGAGATGATCCAAATCTAGATTTTGCCTAGTGATTTAGGTAGTATGCATAAAGTCTTAAATTCTATCACAAGCTCCATTGTAAAAAAATGTAGTTTATTTTTATTTATTTTTGTTAATTATAATAGTAAATAGACCACACACCTTAAGCATCGAGAAATAATAAATCTCGATTCAACTATAAAATCTACTATATATATATATATATTAATGTTTGTACGACAATTGTTAGAAGTCCCACATTGGCTAGAGATATGATAAAGATATTCTTTATAAAGTGTGCAAAACTCAACTCTCAAGCTAGCTTTTGTGGTTGAGTATAGACCTCTCAAATTCTAATATAGTATCACAGTCTATCCTAGATTCATTTGTTGTTTGTTGCGGAGACCTCCCATATTTGGGCCACCCATTATTGTTGATTCCACACACCAAGCCCAATAGTGCTGAGCGTGAGGGGGTGTGTTAGAAGTCCCACATTGGCTAGAGATATGGTAAAGATAATCTTTATAAAGTAGTGTAAACCTCAACTCTCAAGCTAGCTTTTGTGGTTGAGTATAAACCTCTCAAATTCTAATAATGATGCCGAAATGTACGATATTATTACTACATTCGTTCTAATATTAGAGTTCTTCACAAAAGCACAAGAATTAAGAAGTAATTTTTGTACTAAGATTGTCAATAATATACGTTCTCTTTTCAAAACTAACTTTTAATTATTAAGAAAGAGAAATTATAATTTTTTTTTATTTTTCTTCATTTAATTAGGTGTATTTTTTAAAAACTATAATTAATCCCTCTTAAACTTTAAAAAAATCTTTTAAAATAGGACAACAAAATTTTGAAAAAACGTCTTATATATTAAAATTGAGGTAATATCTCAATTATTTTGGGGTCCAGCATTTTTTTTTTACGAACCGGCATTATTATTTTATGAAAGTTTTAGTAAACACAAATTTTTAAGTGAACAGTGAGATTATTTTCCACTTGGATGGGTTGTGGGGCAAGAGTTTTATTAGAGGCATGGTTAGACATAGACATTCAAAAACAGATATATGTACATCCATCCATCCAATCCAACAATAAATTCTTACCCCTCCTTAATTTTCCCCACTTGGCTTCATCTAATTGGTCTTTGTCAATTAGTTCCACTTTGTCTTATTAGCAAGGTTCACCTGTAATTATTAATTAAGTATCTTCTCTTCAAAGAAATTTTTAACCAAAAAAACAATTATGAAAAAAAAAAAGAAAAAGAGGAAATTGCATCCTATATTTCATAACTCTCCGTTGGCTTACAATAACATGGACGTTTCATTTGACAAGTGGGTTTTGTTTTGTCTTGCTTGTTGTGTGGATTTATTGTCCAAAAAAATGAAACTTCTTAGTAGAATATCTTTGAATGATGGTTCAAGTTAAAGATTGAGACAACCCTTATTATGCACTATTATTGTTATTAACTTATACTCTCTTTGTCTCTATATAACTACTAATTATAACCATTCATTGATCCACAGAAATAGTGCTTGAGTCATATACGTACTTATTTTGGGATGGGGCCACTAAATATATAAGGATAATTAAGGGACAATATTAGGATATGTTTTGTTGAATGATGATTGATGAGTAAAATAATAGTGGTAGATAAGGGTAAAGAAAATGCATAATGCATAATTCATAATAGTAATAATATAACAAGCGTTGTGTACGGAGAAGAGTCCTTGGTTTTTGGAATAGTTGATAAAACCAGAGCGCCCAAGACGGTGGGTGGTTCTGTCTTATCCAAGGTTCTTCTTCTTTGTGGACCCTAATCAAACATTTTTCCCACCCAATTTTTTCAATTATAGCAGCGGATGTATAATGTACGTTGTACGTATCCTACAAATTAATGGGTTTGGTATGGTGCCAAAGATTATAGACATGGAGTATATGCTTCTCACAAGATTTGAGGTTTAAATTTTGAGAAGTGTTATATATACATAGGGAAGAAATTGAATTGCCAACATCTGAAAAAATGTGTCAAAATTTTATAGGTTGGTTAAAATTACAAAGATGTTCATAGATATTTCAGGATAAATAACATTTCCCTTAATTTTTTCAGTATCATTGCCTTTATTTATATAGTGTAAAGTTCTAGTTTCGGCTTTTAAATGAGTCTTTGTTGATAGAAGATAAGATTGGTTCCGCATTGAATTGCGAAATTATGTTATAAGATAGGAGGTATATGAAAAATACACTATGATTCCGTTGTGAGTATTATAAAATACAATAGTTGCATATACAAGAATATTATTGATGTTTTAATCCAAAAAAATTATATATATTATTGTTGTTAATATTTTAATATATATTATTGTTAATTTTGTGATAGTTGTAACTCAATAAAATATTGACCATAAAAATGGAGGGTTGAAGACACTCCAGTTCACTACAAAAGAATATGATAATATTATACAATTTGTTTTCTATAATTTTTTATACTAGAAATTGGTATCAAAAGACACTAGTTTAAGCCGATTATAAACAATGGAGACGCAATATGGACTGATTTATTACATTTTATGTATGGTCATTTACCTACTCAAATGTTAGGCAGGGATACTCATCTAACCGGAGCTAAGCACTCGATCTGGTGGAAGGACGTAGTAAGTTTGGGTAGAGGTTTTGAGGTTGACTGGTTTAAGCAACATATCGGATGTCACGTTGGTAATGGCTGAGACATTGGGTTTTGGAAGTTCAAATGGTTTGGGAGTCACGCTTTTAAAGACTTATTTCCTACTCTTTTTGCTAAAGAGACTAACCACGAAGTTTTCATAGCAAGAGGATGCAAGGAAATGGTAGTAATTTTGTGTGGTCCTGGCAATGGGTTGAACAGCTATCCGCGGACGAAGAACAACAGTTGGGAGAGTTAAATGAGTTGTTGGTGGGTTTTTCTTTATCTCCAAACAACTCTGATAGTTGGCGTTGAGTTTTAAGAAAAACTGGTCTTTTTTTTTCTGTTAAGTCTTGTTATTAATCGTTAATAGATCATAAGCAACATGACGAGCTGAATTTTAATGTTCTGTCTGCTATTAAACAACTTTGGAAGAATGATGTACCGACCAAAGTTTTGGTATTTGGATGGCGGTTCCTGTTAGACAGATTACCCACGAAAGAGGCACTCAATCATAGAGGTATTTTGCTCAATTTACACTACCCGTTGTGCATCTTTTGTTTACAGCATTTTGAGGATAGTACCCATCTCTTTTTTCTTTGCGTATTCAGCAAAAAAGTATGGGAAGAGGTGTATAAGTGGATAGGGATGAGTTCAGGTTCAGCAGGGATTATTCACTTTTCAAAGTTTGGTGATATAATTAAAACGAAAAATGGTGGGCGTGTCCGACAATTGATTTGGCTGGCCACAACGTGGAATATTTGGAAACATCGAAATAGCGTTATTTTCAACGGTGCTATACCCAATGTTTCGTCTCTTGTGGATGAGATTAAATTTAACTCTTGGGTTTGGTATAGTTTTTTTTTTTAAATTATGGAAGTGTAGAAGAGATAAAATGATTTGACGAAATCCTAACTGAA
The DNA here is from genome assembly GCA_951799995.1 of Trifolium subterraneum. Taxonomy (NCBI): domain Eukaryota; kingdom Viridiplantae; phylum Streptophyta; class Magnoliopsida; order Fabales; family Fabaceae; genus Trifolium; species Trifolium subterraneum. Next base: position 31,412,119 of record OX637467.1, read on the forward strand.
TAGGAACTCCAGCAAACCAACCACCGACAACAACACTCCAATGATAACATTGATAAGAAAAAAAGAAAACAAAAAAAGATGGGGGGGCTATACCAAACCCATCAAAGAAGATCAACAAAAACGAAAATTAGGGAGACCCACCCTGTTACGGAAAAAGTCATCCCTAATGCAATCTGGCAAGGAATCCCACCAAATAACCCCATTACAATGAAACCCCATATTGGCTAACTTATCAGCACAATTGTTACCTTCCCTATAAATATGAGAAATCCTGAAATGAAAACTTCTAATAATATTTAAACAATTAGCCCATCTGTTTTGCAATTTCCAGGGAACAATTAGAGAATTGGTAAAAGCTTGGACCGTCAGCAGAGAGTCACATTCCAACCAAAGAGACCTCCAACCTCTATCATGAGCTATCTCAATGGTCATTATGGCAGCAGTGAGCTCAGCAAACAGAGAATTAGAAATGCCAAGATTACAAGAAAACCCGCCAACATAAGTACCTCTGCAATCTCTATATATACCACCACAAGCAGACAAACCTGGACAACCTTTAGAAGCCCCATCAGAGTTACATTTAATCCACAAGTTAGGAGGGGGAATCCAGTTAACCTGAACGATCTTAGGAGCAGAAGGAGGATGACAAGCCACTTTAAAGAATTTTAGAATTTTAAATTCTTGGATAGAAGATTTCATTGTACCTTTAGAGTTTGATGCTGACAAGTAAATTGCATTGCAAAGTAAATCATGGAGTTGAACATGATTAAGAATTTGTTTATCAAATCTCCAATTATTTCTACAACCCCAAATTAGCCAAACTATATTAGTAATAGCCGAAATAAGAAGGTCTTTGACTTGGGAGCTCCAATTTCTACCCAAAATAGACAACAAAGCAGCAGGAGAAGAAACGTCCAAAGGAAATTCAATGGCTGAAGAAAGCCAATTCCACCACTTCAAAGCAAAAGGGCACTCAAAGAAGAGGTGCTGAGAAGTTTCATAGGCTTGATTGCATAAGCTACAACAAGAAACAATAAGAAAACCCCTTCTTCTCAAATTATCATCTGTTGCAATAATATTATGAAAAATTCTCCATAAAACTAAAGTTCTAGCAGGTTGCACAACAGGGGACCATATCAGCTTGCACCAAGGAAGAGGCTGAGAAATAGAAGATCTGTTCATATAAGCATCTTTGAAGCTCATGAGACCTGATATCGATTCCTCCCAGATTAAGGCATCAGGAATAGGGATAGAAGGAATAGTCAATCCCATTATTTCAGAAGCGAGGAGAGGAGCAAATTGTTGAACAATAAGTGGAATCCTCCATTCCCCTTGGGTTTGGTATAGTAGTAGGTACATGCATAAGTCTAATGTATCTTTTACGGCTTGGTGTTTGGAACCTCTAATTTGTATTCAAAGCACATTATAATTTGCTTTGTGTTGTAAGGAATTGAGTACCCCTTGTACTCCCTTATAATAATAATATTTTGCTTATAAAAAAAAAAACCGATTATAATCATAAATCAATTTAAAACTAATATGCATTGACATTTTTAAAATTAAGTTGAAAAAGCTCCACATCGTAAGACAACTTGAAATGTTGCACTGTCAGTGCAAAATTATTTTACAAATACATTCAATAATGTGTTGTTACATCATTTAGTGAATGTGACATGTCATGTATTTTAAAACACCTTACATGATGCGTCAATACATTATTAAATGCATGTGTAAAATAATTTTACACTGACAGTAGACTAATCACTATTGATCATATTCCAAGGTATGTAGACTAATCACTCTTGATGATATTCATCTTGAGATCATGATATTCGCATAATTGAAACATTCAATAGCAAGAATGAGTGAGAACTTAGAGAAACCAGAAGTATAAATTAAAGTACCTAATATATTGCAAAATAAAAGAGTTATGGAATTGTTAAGGTGAAGTAAACCTCCTACTGGTCATAATTTGTGCTTGATATAAGGCCCGTTTGTTTTGGATTTTTTTAAAAATAGATTTTGTAGTGTTAGAAAATTTTGTATAAAAAAAAATTTACAAATGATTTTTTTATAAAAGCTTCAAATGAAAATTTTGTTTGAATAGTGGACCGGGAGTAAATGTAAAGGGTGTATTTAGCAAAAGCTCAAACAATGATTAAGGATTTATACAACGGCCCAGTATCCACACGAGAGTCAAGCCCAGTTTTCCATAAGGGCGAGACACCTATCCGCGGCGAGATGTGACCATATGGGCGAGATACCCACGATCCCACGATTTCCCCATCCTCCACTGTAACTGCCATTTCTCCACGATTTTATCCATTTATCATCACCTTCCGTATGACTAGGAGCAGATTTTAGGAAGAACCATTGTATTCAAACCACGTTCCCCCATGATCACCTTGTAAATAGGCATGTGATCAAATGTATAGGAGGAACATGGGATTGGCCAACGAAAGGAAAAAGGCGGGAAGAACTCTCTTCCTGTATACCCTATAAATACTTGTAACATTGATGAAATAAAGGGACGAACAACAACCAAGGAATTTCAGAAATACTTAGATTATTTTGTTATTTTGACGGTCCAAATTACTTACTTTTTACACCCCTTTGAGTGTTCGACAGAACATTTTGGTGCCCACCGTGGGGCTGCGGTAAAACGATTCCCATCCTACCACTTGAAGAGAAAGCAACGCTGTAAGCAGAGATCAAACCATGACTACCAACCATGGAAGTCCTTCACTTCAGGTGGCAATGGAGGAGATCTGAAGTTTGTAGAAGAAAGTAACCACGATGGAGAAAGAAAGGGCTGAACAAAGCGTAGATTCTGAAGATGAAAGTCTGATTGAATCTTAGTCCCTTCGTCAATCACTTTGGGATTCTAAATTCCCAGATAACTTCAAATCACCTCACTTACCAACCTTTGATGGTAAAACAGACCCTGTGGAGCATTTGATGGCTATAGGAACTCAAACTGCCATCATCGGAGCACCGGAGCATTTGAGGTGCAAACTCCTTTCAGGGACTTTGAAAGATGCCGCACTACGTTGGTATATTAACTTACCCAACAATTCCATCGAAAGTTATGCTGACTTTCATAAAAAGTTCATACACCAATTCTCTGGAACTAAGCATGTCAAAGTCACAGCAACCAGTCTTTTCACAATCCGACAGAGTTACACTGAAACTCTGCGAGAATATCTTGCGCGATTCAGCGAAGCAACGATCACGGTATCAAACCCAAACCAGGAAATGTTCGTTGCAGCTTTTCACAATGGGTTGAAGGCTGGACACTTCAACGAGTCTTTGGCACAAAAGCCCGCCACCTCAATGCAAGAGGTAGTCAAAAGAGCCAGTTGCTATATCAAAGGTGAAGAGAGCAACGCAGAAAAGCGCTCCAGAGATGCCAAGGAAAAGGATTCAAGGAGCAGTAATAGCAAGGGATCACATTCGCAACCCCAGCGAAACTGGAAAAACAACGATACTCACAAGCAGGGGTATCGGGCTAAGCCTTACCATCCTCCTAACACCGGTGGAGGGATGAGTTATCACCACTACAGGAGGCACCCAAAGGATAGAGAGTACTCGCCGCTAAACAGGGCTATAGTGCACGTGTTGTACGAGATTCTACAAGCAGGCTTGGCGCCTTTACCTCCTCCCAGGATGCAGAACACCATCATGGGGCCAGACACTGATGTGTGGTGTGCTTACCACAGGTGCAAAGGTCATGATACTGAAAGGTGTTTTCGTTTGAGAGATCTGATTGAGGAGCTGATCAGAAGCGGCCATTTGAGGAAATTCCTCGAAGACGCCGCCAAGGGTCAAATCGCCCTCCCAAAACAAGCGCCTAACCAGCAGAAGGGCGAGGGCGACGGAAGAAACAAATGAGAGAAGCATCGAGTAGCGGTCAACAAAATATCTGGAGGATTCGCAGGAGGAGGCGAGTCCAACTCGGCCAGAAAGCGTTATGTTAGGAAATCGAAGTTCGAAATATGCTCGGTGGGAGGATCAACTTTTGCCCACGCTCCTGAAATCTCGTTCAACCCTGGGGACGCACGGGACGTCATTCCTCACGACGATGATCCTCTGGTAATTCAGGTTCAAATTCTTAATTGTGACGTCAAAAGAGTGCTCATCGATTCGGGGAGTTCCGCATACATCCTATACTGGGACGCCTATAAGGCGATGCGCCTATTTGACGAGCAGTTGAACCCTTACTCCGGCACGTTAGTAGGATTTGCCGGCGAGCAAGTGGACGTCATGGGTCACATCACGCTCTTCACCACATTCGGTGAGGACGAGAACGCCAGGACGATCAAGGTTAGATATCTGGTGGTTAAGACGCTTTTCACTTCATATAATATTATCATTGGGAGACCAGCGTTCAACGTAGGGATGTCAATTTGCATCCGTCAAAGCGGATCCCCGCGGAGATTGCACCATACGGAGATCTGAAAACCGGGATTTTTTCCCCGTGGGGACGGGGATGGAGGCAAAACTTCCCCCGGAGGCAGTTCGGGGCGGGGAACGGGGATTAAGCATCTGTCCCCGCGGATTCCCCGAATCCGTCTATATATACTTAAATATATATATTTTTACAACTATTATTATTCTAGGTTTATTTATATTTGACAATTCTAAGTTTCTATTTTTCTATGAATTATGATATATTTTGGTTATGAATTTTTATATGATTATGCATATGTTGTTATGTATTATTTTTTGGCTATGAAAAATATTTATTTATTTATTAATAAAAAAGAAAAAAATAATGTCATAATTTTGTCCATAAAATATAGAAATTTTCTAATATTCGATCTCCATGGATCCCCGTGGGGATGGGGATGGAGGCAAAAATTCCCCCGTGGGGATGGGGATGGAGGTAAAAATTCCTCTGCGGATATTTTGGGGCGGAGAACGGGGATGCTTCCTCCGCACATTCCCCGCCCCGTTGACATCCCTAGTTCAACACACTAGGCGCAGTTATGTCCACTTTATACTTGTCAATCAAATACCCTCTGAATAATGGTAAGGTTGGAGTGGTTAAAGGCGATCAAGTCTTAGCAAGAAGGTGCTATGAGTCAAGTCGCAAAATCCGACATAAACCATTCAAGCCTGTCCCGCCCCCAGTCAGCGGAGAGCAAACTAACGGCATAAATATGGTCAACATCTCGGATCTGGACCCAAGAGAGGAATTCCAAGACAGAAGGGTTAGTCCAATCGAAGATTTAGAGCAGTCCAAATTGGCGAGCAGCCACGTCAAACGACTAGTATTGGAACGAGCCTCCAACCAGAAGAAAGGGAGAAAATCATCACCATACTACGCAACAATAGGGATTTGTTCGCATGGCATCCATCTGATATGCCGTGAATTGACGAGAGCGTAATCACGCATAAGTTATCCATCTCGCCCGCCAACAAGCCAGTAGTCCAACGAAAGAGGAAGGTTGGAGAGGAACGAAGGGCAGCCATCACCGAGGAGGTGGCTAAACTGAAAGAGGCAGGATTCATCGAGGAGATCAAATATCCCACTTGGTTAGCAAATGTAGTGATGGTGAAGAAGGCGAGCGGCAAATGGAGAATGTGTGTCGATTTCACGGATCTAAACAAAGCATGCCCTAAGGATCCGTATCCACTTCCCAACATTGACAGATTGATAGATGGAGTATCAGGTTACAAGATGCTGAGCTTCATGGATGCCTACTCCTGCTATAACCAAATCAAGATGCATCCCACGGATGCCCAGAATACAGCGTTCATGTCTAACACGTGTAACTATTTTTACAATGTTATGCCTTTTGGCCTGAAGAATGCAGGAGCCACTTACCAACGGCTGATGGACAGAGTGTTTGTGGAACAAATAGGAAAGAATCTGGAGGTTTATATTGATGACATGGTGGTCAAGACACAAAAGGAAGGCGAGCACGATAAGGATTTAGATGACATCCTGAAGTCAGTCAGAAAATATAACATGCGTCTTAATCCGGCCAAGTGCTCCTTTGGGGTCCAAGCTGGCAAATTTTTGGGTTTCCTGCTTACTCATAGAGGGATAGAGGCAAATCCAGATAAATGTCAGGCCATCATCAACATGAGAAGTCCTACCTCCGTTAAAGATGTACATCAACTAACGGGGCGAATAGCAGCACTCTCCAGGTTTTTGTCTTGTTCAGGCGAGAAGGCTTGCCACTTCTTCGCCACATTGAGAAAGAACGAGAGATTTACCTGGAGTCCTGAATGCGAGGAAGCATTCCAAAAGTTAATGGTATTCTTGGCTTCACCCCTATCCTTACTCGCCCTGAACAGGGAAAGACATTATATCTATACTTGGCAGTATCTGAAAAGGCGCCCAGCTCGACGCTGGTGCAAGAGGTCGAAGGAGAAGAAAAGCTCGTTTACTTCGTAAGCAGGATACTACGAGGGGCAGAAACAAGATATAAGAAGATTGAAAGGTTGTGCATAGTAGTGGTAATAACAGCCCGCAAGCTGGGGCAGTATTTTCAAAGCCATCACGTCATAGTGAAGACAGATTACCCCATCAAGAGCGTGCTGCGCAAACCAGACCTGGCCGGAAGAATGATGGCCTGGTCAGTTGAATTATCAGAGTTTGATATCACCTACATACCCATGGGGCGATTAAGTCCCAAGCCTTGGCAGATTTTGTATTAGAATTGACAGATTATGTGGACGGGTCATATAATCTAAGAGGCAGCGGAGCCGGCGTAGTCCTAGAAGGGCCTGAAGGAGTGCTGATAAAGCAATCAATGTATTTCGCCTTCAAGGCGAGCAACAATCAGGCGGAATACGAAGCATTGATAGCCGAAATGAAGCTGGCCCAGGAAATGGAAGTGCAAGAGCTCAAGGTGCAAAGTGACTCACAACTGGTCGCCAATCAAGTATCTGGAGAGTTCCAGACTAAGGATCCGCAACTCGCCAAGTACTTGGAGAAGGTTAAGGAAATGGCGAAGCAATTCACCATGTTCGAGTTAACATACGTACCCAAGGAGCAAAATGTGAGGGCAGACTTATTAGCGAAGCTCGCCAGCACAAAGAAGTCAGGTAATAATCGTACTGTCATTCAAGAAACTCTGAAGTCACCCACCATAAATGAGGTAGAAATAGGAATGGTGATAGAGGAGGAAGACTGGCGAAGCCCAATAATCAGATACTTACAAATGGACGCCCTCCCCCCGGCGAGAGATGAGGCCGCAAAGATAAAGAAAATGGCGGCGTGGTACACAATGGTAGGAGGCAAGCTCCACAAGAGGGCATTTACAGCTCCCATGCTTCTATGTGTCAGCAACACGGAGGCATGTAGAATTCTAAAAGAGATACACGAAGGCTCATGTGGGAGCCATATCGGATCCAGATCCCTGGCAGGAAAGGTGATGAGGGCTGGTTTTTATTGGTCTAACTTGCATGACGACGCGCAGAGGCATGTCAGAACCTGTGACAAATGCCAGCGATATTCAAATCTGCATCACGCACCAGGCGAGCCGTTAAAGTCAGTTCTATCTCCCTGGCCGTTCTATATATGGGGCGTGGACATCCTAGGACCCTTTCCCATATCTACGGCTCAAGCGAGATGGATCATCGTAGCAGTTGGCTATTTCACCAAATGGGTGGAAGCAGAACCAATATCAGGTATTTTGTCAGATCAAGTAATAAAATTCTACTGGAAGAAAATTATTTGCAGGTTTGGCTTGCCAAAATACATCGTCTTAGACAATGACACCCAGTTCGCCAGTGAAAGAGTGGTAGAATATTGCAGAGATAAAGGAATTCGAAATACTTTCATCTCTGTAGAGCACCCCAAGCCAATGGGCAAGCAGAGTCAGCCAACAAGGTTATCCTTAGAGCTTTAAAAAGAAGAATCAGCTCGAAACAGGAAAGTTGGGTGGAACACCTTCCCGCTATATTGTGGTCATATCACACAACGTCACAGTCGTCAACGGGGGAACCACCCTTCACCATGGTTTATGGAGCAGATGATATGATCCCAGTAGAGATACAACCTTCCACCTGGAGAAGGGATACTTTAACATTGCAGGAAAATAACGCTGCTCTAGAAGAAAGCTTGGATCTGCTCCCAGAATTAAGAGAGAAGGCGCACTTTAGAGAATTTTATACCAAGCAAAGAGCTGCAAGAAAATACAACACCAGAGTCATTCCTAGAAAATTCAAAGAGGGCGATCTAGTCCTAAAGATACCCATGGGCAGAGACAAAGGAGGGAAAATGGCAGCTAATATGGAAGGACCCTTCAGAATTCAGGAGGTATTTGAAGGAGGAGCTTACAGGCTAGAAACAATGGAAGGCGAGACCTTGCCCAGAACTTGGAACATCGCCAATTTGAGATTCTATTACAGCTGAAAGGGTTTGTGAGTAAGTTCGCTAAGACGAGCTCACGTTTATATTTGATTTTTGATATATTAGGATAGACGAGTTACATCTCTGTTATGTGTACTTTTATATCTTATGTATACTGAAATCAAGAAGCTGATGAATAAAGAACAGTGGGACACTCTTTTCTCTTGCAATTGCAAGAGTTTTTATTCAGGCCCATAGTTTTCAGAATGATTGCAGTGTGTTATTTAATTATTTCATTTATGAATTTTCAGCAAAACTGCAAAAATGACAAAAAAAAAGAGAGAAGATCAACGTTGTGTAAGTCTACGGCCTCAGCCACAAGGAAATTAACACCATCATATAAGTCTACGGCTTTGATGTGTGATTCATTATGGTCGCCATGTTAGTCTAAGGCTTTGGCGAGCTAAAAAAAAAGAGAGAAAAAAAATCCGCCATGTAAGTCTAAGGCTTTGGCGAGCTAAAATATTGTAAAAAAGAATTATATAATATCAGCACCACCATGTGAGTCTAAGACTTTGGTGTGTTAAAAATCCAGTAGAAAAGAAATATATAATACTGACACCATCATGTGAGACTAAGGCTTTGATGGTGAATTATAATGGCCGCCATGTAAGTCTAAGGCTTTGGCGAGCTAATTTTCCGGTAGTAAGATTCATATGATGCCGGCACCGTCATGTAAGACTGAGGCTTTGACGTGTGATTTTCTCTGGCGAATTTAAGTACCCAGTTTTGCATCGTGTAAGTCTAAGGCATCGATGTCAAAAATATTATGTCTGGCGAATTCAAGTACCCAGTAAAAACCGTGTAAGTCTAAGGCATCAGTCATAAAAATATAAAGGCCGTCATGTAAGTCTAAGGCTTTGACGAGCTAAATCTACAAACACCGTCATGTAAGTCTAAGACTTTGGCGTGTGAATTATTAAAGGTCGTCATGTAAGTCTAAGGCTTTGACGAGCTAAATCTACAAACACCGTCATGTAAGTCTAAGGCTTTGGCGTGTGAATTATTAAAGGCCGTCATGTAAGTCTAAGGCTTTGACGAGCTAAATCTACAAACACCATCATGTAAGTCTAAGGCTTTGGCGTGTGAATTATTAAAGGTCTTCATGTAAGTCTAAGGCTTTGGCGAGCTAAAATTGCAGTTGAGCAAAAACGGCGTCACCAGAAGTTTGTATAAAAGAAAATCAAAAGGCGATTCCCCAAAGAGGAGGTATATCGCCCAGAGAAACAAGGTATTGCTACTTTTTAGTTATTATCCAGATCTTTATGAATACAATTTTGCATATTAAATTGCGTAGAAAAGCATGAAGGAAAATAAAATAGGCAAGGCAAAGATAAAGCCAAAAGAAACTCATTCATTGAATATGATTTATCATCAGTACATTATAGTATTTTCATTACAAATCTGAATATAGATACGATATCATTACAATGAACCTAGATCTAGAAAAGAAAACTAAAAACAGAGAAAATAGTAAAAGACCATAATGAGGAAGACCGGTGGGGGTGGCCCCTCCACAGAGTAATCTATGGAGGAGTGATCACGGTCGTTTCGTGATCAAATAATGTTTTAAGAAAAGTAGTACAAGGTAGTTAACCTTGGTCGTTTCCCAAAGACTCACAATCAGTTTAACTATATTAGAAACAATTCAAAAACTGTAAAAATTATGGGGGTTTTGTTTGGTTGAAACAGAATATAAAGATTCGTGAAAATTAATAAGTAGCAAGCAATCAATCCGTTGGTTTCGTCTAACTTCGTTCATTATCTATCCTAGGTTCATGGCAAAAGAATAAATTCGTTTCAGTTCTATCCTTGATTGATCATAAAACTAACTGATCAAGCGTCAATTAGTTTTATATGAATTCGAACTGTTTGAAAAGCTTATAACAGAACGTTCAATTGACTATGATAAAGTAAACAAGCGTCACAGAATCACGATCAATAATATAAAATAAAAACGTGAATTCAAATCAATCCTATAACAAGTTTATAGACTCTGTAAATTCCTAACCGAATTAAATTTAACAAGCGGTAACTTAATTCGAATAATCTCGTAAACTTGCAAACCGAATTACATATAATTAAGCATCAAATGATAAACGAATTGCAAGTTATAAAGTAGAAATTTACAGAGAAAGAAATAGAAACATGAATTGGAATTGCATTAGAATCAAACCTCAAGATAATGAATCAAAGTTTCTTAAACCAACGGATTGATAAAAGGAATTAGTTCTCCATTCAAGTGGTGGCTGCTCTAGGGTTCATACAATTTCGTGAATGCAGTCAAGAAGATGACCTAGGTCTGAATTTTGGGTTTTTATAAGCAAGCAAAACGGGCCACAAAACAATTGGGCCGAAAAATATAGTTATGCTGGAAATTGGTAATTTTAAATCACGTCTGGGACATAAACGTAATTATTTGACTTATTTGCGCTCCAAATTGGCTTTCGACTTCAACATGAAAGTTGTAGCTCTTTCTCTTAGCTTTCCAACGCATTTTCCCGCGCCTCAATCCGATATTCGTAGCTCAAGTTATGGTCTACACAATCAGGAGGTGTCAAATTACTGTTTATTACGAAAATAAATAGCAAAACATAAATAATAGCAAAACTAGACTCTAAACACAAAACATGATAAAAATACCAAATTAGCAGGAGAAGTCATAAAATTGCCATAGCACAGAGTGATTAAAAAGTGCATTAAAATGCACTGATCAAGGAGGCACACGATCATAGTGAGGAAGACCGGTGGGGGTGACCCCTCCACAGAATAACCTATGGAGGAGGCACACGACCATAGTGAGGTAACCCGGTGGGGATGGCCTCTCCATAGATTCAACCATGGAGAAGCCACACGACCGTAGTGGGGAAGTCCAACGAGGATAGATCCTCCGCAAAGAGAGTTTCTATCCCTCTTTGTTACAAGGGGAATTCTTTTCTTTCCCCGGAATTAGCTTGAACTCTGCCGTTAATCGCGAGTCTTCTGGATCTGAATTCCAAGATTCATCTTCAGGACAATAAGTCTTTAAATACTCAACATAATCTGAATCGGCCTTGTCAGATTCAGAGCTTTCTATCACTATGACCTGACGTTTAGATTTCTTGGAATTTTTAACTTTGGAAGAAGAAGTTTTCTTAGAGGATTAGGGTTTGGAAGAAAGAAGTTGAGAGGACTTAACCCTAGGGCTCCTACGCGTAGGAGCACTATATTGCTTCTTGGAAGATTTTTCCATGATGTTAAAGAAAGAAGGAAAGAAAAATAACAAGTTTGGGAATATGAAGATCTATGTATGGGTTTTGTCCCTTTTATAGCAATTTTAAGGAAAACCCTAAAAAGGATAAGTACAAGCACGTGTTTCTAGGAAGAATAGTTACTACCTTTGACTATACTACTTTGGGAAGTGCGTTCAGGTGCGTTTTTCTAGGGAGTGGGGGAAGTTCGAGGAAAAATTAATTTTTTAAACCGTTACAAACGAGGAAAGAAAGGCGTGGACGACTTGAGAAACGAACACACATAAATAACTAATATTAAACCAGTAGGCGAATAAATGATAAACATACTTAATTAAACGAGTCAAGAGTTTGGAAATAAATCAAAATAGTTACAACCAAAATAAACATAGGCGCGCACGCCCAAAAGGAAATAGGAGTAAACTACTCAGAAGCAGGAGGGACATAGGCGACAATCTTGCCATCCACGATCTGGTTGACGGAGTCCAGCTCGCCCAGCTTGACAGCATCCTCATCAGGGAAGGCCACCTTCACCTGATCCAGGGCAAACATAAACCCGTCATCATACTAGCTCACCACGTCCATTTCCAGGGCGTCCACCTTAGCAGTAAGAGTATTCACCTTCTGGGACGCCTCCTCCTTTCCTTGGTTCGCCACCACAAGCTCGCCCTCCAAAGCCTTTACCTTCCCTTTCAAAGCCACCACCTCATCATCTTTAGCCTTCACCGCCTCCTTCACCTTTTGCTCCTGCTCAGCCTTCGCTGCAGCCAAGTCCTCGTCAAACTTGCTCTTGGCCGCGGCGAACTCCTTCTCCAGAGCACTCAAGCCGGAGTCAGCTGACTCCATTTTGTTCCTGAAATCAATAGACTCAAGCTCTTGGTGATTAGAGAGGTAGTAGGTGAGCAGAGCACCCTGAATGTGGTGGTCCATGGCCGCCTGCCTGAGATCCTCAAAGGTAAGTTCGGAGAGATGGGAGGTGCGGGCATACTTCTGAAAGCCTTCATCAACCAGGCCAAATGAGTCAAAATCCTTAGTGAACAGGCTGGCGGAGAGGTCGATTTTCTTTCCCCTTCTTGCCTCAGGGTTGGAAGGACAGCATTGGGAGGAAGCTCCTTTTCCCTTGGTAGCGGTGTTAGAGCCGCCCTCGCCAAGAGATGTCAGACCCCTACCCTTTGACGTCTGTCGCGGTGATTTTTGGATATCGAGTTATTAATTAACTTCGAATCGCAAATTAATATTCCACCACCGATCTTTAATTTATCCGAGGGAAAGGGAAAAAGTTCGAAAAAACCCTAATTTTTAGAGAACAAGGTTCGGGGGTTTGTTATACGAAGGGAAGGTATTAGCACCCTAAGTATCTATAGTACTCTATAGGAACCTCTTGTTTTTATTTTTAACTTTGCGCTTTATTTTAATTTGCTTGTAAAAAAAAGTATAAGTGTGAGAATTAAAGTAATGATAAAAAAAGTTAAAATGACGAAAAAAAGAAATAAAAATGTTTTTGTTGATTTTATGGATTGGAGAGACAAGTCTCATGCCTACGTACCCGAGGGATCAAACCACCGTAGTTCGGGGTAAAAAGACGAGTAAATTTGTTTGTTTGATTTTAAGGTTTTGAAAATGGTTTTAAAAGACCAAAAGCCAAAAGTGGCAAAATGTGAGTTTGATTGATGTTAATTTGTGAAGAAAGTCTATATGGTTAAATTGATTGAAGTTTGGTTATGAAAATAAGACGCGGACACTTGGTTTAAAATCCAAGGTTTATTGAAAAAATGTTTGAGTGATAAAAGACACTTGGTTTAAAATCCAAGGTTTATGCATGATTAAAAATGTATGAATGAAGAAAATGCACTTGGTTTAAAATCCAAGGTTTTTAGGCGAGAAAAAGGGACACTTGGGTTAAAGTCCAAGGTTTTAGCGATAAAAGAAGCCATTGGTTTAAAGTCCAAGGCACTTGGTTTAAAATCCAAGTTTGGTGATAAAAAGCACTTGGGTTAAAATCCAAGGTTTTCACGATAAAAAGACGCCGTTGGTTTAAAGTCCAAGGCACTTGGTTTAAAATCCAAGTTTTGCGATAAAAAGACTCTTGGGTTAAAATCCAAGGTTTTTTGCGATAAAAAGAAACGTTTGGTTTAAAGTCCAAAGTTTTGAAAAATGTATGGTGACAAAATATTTTTGATGCTTGATAATGTTTGAAAATGAAATTGTGTTGATATTTTTTGAAAGAGGTTTTGACCTCATTTTTGAGAATAAAGTGACTAATCATTTTTTTGAGAGGTGTAGACCTCATTTTTGAGAATAAAATGACTAATTATTTTAATTGGAATGTTGGGTTCCAAAAGAAAAAAGTAGCGCTAAAAGAATAATAACGTCGCAACAAGCAAATTAAGCGCAAAGACAATCCGTAATGATATTTTGATCAAAACGGTGTCTTTTCCCTCGGAATTTAAAATTACGCATATGGACGGAATGCGATAAAAAATAATTATGCATGAGATGCAATTTTTCATTTATGAGTACATTGGCCTAATCACACTCTAAAATTTTGCAAGAAAAATAAATATGAAATGATGCAAGAGAGGGGGTATGCTATGCACTTTTATTTAGAATTTACACTTGGCCTATTTACATCCTAAATTCAAGAACAAAAATAAACGACAATTAATAAGCGATAAATACTCAATATTGTGATAATAACGATATTACAAAAATAAAGGTAAAAAAAAGATAAATAAATGGATATAATGAAATAATATAATATGCATGGATAAATAACATAAATAAATAAATACGAAACTAAAAGATGAAAACAAGCCTCGACATCATGCTTTACAAGGCTGAAAAAATAGCTAAAATAGCTATGCCAAAAACACTTATCTCATAAGCTAAAAATAAAATTAATTAACAAAATAAAAACACGAAATAATATTACCAATATCTAAATATCAAATAAATTGAAAAATAAATAAGCCTCAACATCATGCTTGATTGACTAAAATAATAGCTAAAATAGCTTATGCCAAAAGCACTTATCTCATAAGCTAAAAAATAAAATAAAATAAAAACAGGGGGGGTGTGAACATTAAAACGAAATAACAAGGGGGGTGTGAATAGCAGGAAAATAGTAAAACCCAGCCCAACAAGGGCCCAACTGTGTAGAGACAAACAAAAAAAAGGTCAGGATCAAATCTGGCCGTCTGATGGATCAGACGGCCCTGATCTAAATAAAGAGAAAGTAGATCTGAGGCGTTAGATTGAAATCAGGAAGCCATAGGCGCGCAGGTGCACGGTAATGTTGTGCACCTGCGCGCACAGGATAACAAATGGGTATAAAAGAAAAACCCTAAAAAAAATTCACAAATTTCTCTTCTTCCTTCTTCTTCTCTCGCCGTCAACCTCTCTCTCTGTTTCTTTCTTCCATTTTTTTCTTTCTTCTTCCTCTCAACCTCCCATGGCCGCTCTTCTTCCTCTCCAATTCTTTGTTCTGTTTTTTAGATTTCAACTCTTTCTCCTTAATCTCTCTCGATCTCAAATCCTCTCTATTTTTTTTAAAACTCAAAAAAACAATCAGACAAAAATCTAAAAAAACCAGAACGAAGAAAGGAGACCTTGGCTTTTCTGACTTTGATCTGATTCTTCTTCTTCTTATATGCTTTGATTTCGATTCGAAAAAAAAGTGTTTGTTTGATCTGGGTTCGGTTTTGATGATGATGGAGGATTGAATGATTCTGTGATGTTGGTTTCGGATCTGGAATTTTATTTCTGGATTTGAAAGATTGTGATGATTGGCTTTTCTGGTTTTTTTTGGTTCTGTGATGATTTTCGTTGGTGATGGTGATGATTTTAGCTTTCTGATTTTTTTTGGTTTTTTTTGTTTATGATTGTGTGGATTTTTGATTTGTTTGTTTTGATCTGGATTCAAAGAAAGCAGATGATTCTGCGGCTGAGGCTGGGTTCTTTTCTTCTCTGATTTTGCCTCTGATATATACCCAAAGCTAGGGTTTTGAATACTCAAAAGAGGGAACAAGGATCTGAATTGGGACAAACTGGTACACTGCCTTTCTGCTTTCTGCAGAAATAAATGTTCCTCTGCTTGTTGAAAAAAGTTGACTTTGGACACATTTTTTCTGATTTTTTTTAATTAAAATAAAAACAGAATAAAATAAATAATAAAATGTAATAATAATATAATAAAAATAATAATAAAAACGAAAAAAATAAAAAAGGATAAAAGAAATGGAAAAAGAAATTAAAATTATCATAATAATAATAATAATAAAAATAAATGAATAAATACATAAAAGAACAACAAAAAAATGAGGTATTTTAAAATACCTCTCTGCCGAAATTTCGTCAGAAATGACAAAGAGGGCAAGAAGGTTTTAAACGCCGAACAAAATCGATCGGTCAAAAAATGGGGTATGACAACGTCCTCTTAAACTTGAGGGGCTGATCTTCCTCATCCTCCTCATCGTCAACCACAGTAACCTTCATTTTCTTGGGGACCTCAACGGGAATCCTCCCGGACCCCTCGGAATTCTTCCTCTTGGTGTTCTTGACACCACTTTCATCAACCACCAACTGAGACATAGCATCTGCAGAGGTGGCAGCACGCTCGGCCTCAGCCCTTTGAGCCCTCGCCTTCAATACCAAGGCCGCCCTTTGTTGTACTGAAAGAGTAGACATGGAAGCTACAAAAAGAAAACAATGGTGAGGTTAATAAATATAAAAATACATAATCTAAATACCGACAACATAATATCATAGTCGCTTACATAAATACTCCCCATGAGATTCAGGTTTATTCTCCCTAGCAAGGAGCTCGCTCGAACTCATCACATGAAACCTAGTGAAGGCTTCTACAGCTTGACGTTCATACTCGTTAAGGGTATCCATTCGGGTCCCCTTGATGAAGCGAGGTGCCGAACACCAATAGAAAGGAAAGAGGCGATCCCCAGAGGCACTGAACATAAGTTCTGGGTATCCCTCCCTACAACGAAACCGGACAAAAGTATCCCTATAGTTCTTAAAATTTGAGGCGTATAAGGAAAACCGCCCTTTATTAGGCTGATTGCTGATAGAGACAAGAGAATGGGGAGAGATATTTTTGACATGAAAGAAACAAAGAAAATCCCAGCAGTGGGAATTATATCTAACCACTCACAGGCGATCTGAAAGGCTTTCAAAAACGTCTAACTATTTGATTGAAGCTGGCAAGGGGAAACATTCATCACCCTTAGGATTTGACATTCAAAAGAATTAAAAGGAAGCCAGAGATTTAGGGTTTGGATGACATGGGTATACATGTAGAAGTAGTGAGGCTCCTGTTCGTTGACAGTAGTCACGAACTCGCCCACGGCGACGGGTCAATCACAACCCGATTTTCGCCGCCCTCACCAGATACCTAGACAGCCTGTCTAAAGGTGGAGATGAAATCCGCGGTAGTAAATCTAGAAGAGATTTCCATTGAAGTAAAAATCGTTGCAACAGAGTCTGCAACAATTAAAGAGCGATTATTAGGTTTTCTAGAACTAAACTCAGACGAAGAAATAATAACACAATCGCTATCATTCCCGCTACTATCACTATCACTACCGCTATCACTAGTTCCAGATTCGAAATCACCAGATTTAACAAAAAATCCAAACATCTCAGAATAGTAACCGTTAATGTTTAGGGTTCCGTCAGCCCTATAATGGGCACGAACTTGACGTTCCCAATCGGAACCCACAGGATGGATGACAAAGGGGTAATCTTCGCACCATCAAGTTCGCGTAAAAGAACCATGACTAAAGTAAAATTAAAAATACGAAGATGAAAAATGAAAAATACCTTGAGAAGTTAAATGGTGGGGAGACTGGAAAAGTGGAGAAGTTAGTACAAAAGTACTTTAAAAAACGGAACTTGGTCGAAAAAACGAAGAAAATGGAAACATGGGAGAGAATGTGAGAGTATAGAGAGGATGAGGAGATTAGGAAGTTGGAAAAAGTGTTGAAAGGGAGAAGTTAAAGAATTTATAGACAAAAAACTGTCAGCGAAGTGGAAACGTTCAGTTATTCATTGGTTAAACCCATATCTCGAGGCGCGTGTCAGCGTGGGAAACACGTCTGTGACAGGTATCAATTTGAATTTTAGACGGAAGAAGAAACATTTGATGTTTCGCCTAAGGCGTGATATCACATCGCCCAAGCATCTCATGATATTTTCCTGCCTTGTGGCGAGGTATCTTATTCGCCCTCAAGGGGCGAGATACAATATATTTTCTTATTTTTATTATTATTATGTGCTAACATCCATATGAGCAGAAACTTGAAAAGGGAATGGAAAGTACAAAATGGAAATTACAAAATAGAAATTGCAAAAGGGAAATTACTGAAAGAAAAGCGACAATTGAAATTACATCAAAGCAAAAGAAATTATGTCTAAACATCAGGAATGGCGTCTATCGCCATGGTTTGCCTGTCCTCCAGGGCACGTTTGTACTTCTTAGACGTTGCCAAATCATCATTGATCTTCTTGAGGCTCTCCCCTAGAGTTTTTGTCTTAATCTCTCGACGAGCCAGTTCACGACGTTTGAACAACAAAGTAGAAATTTCATCTTTGTTACTCACACAAAGTTCCTCTTTCTTCTTGGCCAACATCTTCAGTTCTTCCTCCAAGACCTTCATGCGATGTGTCACTGCCTCTTCTTCAGTAAAGGCCAGGTTCATAAGTTCTTCATGAACCCTCATGCTCTCCTTCAGACGCCAAGTCTGGTCAAACAAGTCAGAGACCAACTCGTGGTGAAGATGATGCTCATCCTCAGCATTCTCAATAAAATAGCCATCTTCAATCAAGCCGTCTTTGAGAAACATCACCTTCTCAAGGAACTTCAGCTCAACATTAGTCAGTCTCCAGGAGGCTGACCTAAGCTCTTCCGAAAATTCAGAAAAGTCATCAGCTTGATCAATCAGTTCATCTATGTCACGAGAGAGCCTACCTTTCAAAGTCTTGATAATTCTAGCTACTGAAGATTCGAGAACAGAGTTTGGGGAATTCATGGTTGGATTAAGCAAAGGATATAAAAGGTTTATGAGATGATTAAGTTAATCCCAAGTGCCTCTTATTTATAGCAGTCACTAGCAGTTGGAAGGAAGAACACCACGTATAGCATATGAAGTCCGGGAAATTCGCCATAAACAATAATGGTTACTAGCGGAAAATTCGCCCATTATCACCACTTCGCCTCCACTGAGCCTCGTGCTTGAGGGGTTGTGGACCGGGAGTAAATGTAAAAGGTGTAATTAGCAAAAGCCCAAACAATGATTAAGGATTTGTACAACGGCCCAATACAACGGCCCAATATCCACGCGATAATCAAACCCAGTTTTCCATAAGGGCGAGACCAGAAGGGCGAGACACCTATCCGCGGCGAGATGTGACCATATGGGCGAGATACCCACGATCCCATGATCTCCCCATCCTCCACTGTAACTGCCATTTCTCCACGATTTTATCCATTTATCATCACCTTCCGTATGACTAGGAGCAGATTTTAGGAAGAACCATTGTATTCAAACCATGTTCCCCCATGATCACCTTGTAAATAGGCATGTGATCAAATGTATAGGAGGAACATGGGATTGGCCAACGAAAGGAAAAAGGCGGGAAGAACTTTCTTCTTGTATACCCTATAAATACTTGTAACATTGATGAAATAAAGGGACGAACAACAACCAAGGAATTTCAAAAATACTTAGATTATTTTGTTATTTCGACGGTCCAAATTACTTACTTTTTACACCCCTTTGAGTGTTCGACAGAACAAATAGTTATTCTTAAAATGTTATTTTAGGTATTTCATCATTTTATTAAAAAAAAATTGGATATCAAAATTTCAAAAAAATCACTTGTTTTGAAGCTATTTCAAATAGATTTTCATAAAAATCATTTTTGAAATACAATTTTAAATAAAAATTGAGATTTTGACTATTTTTTGTTCTTCAATAATGTACGTCTATGTTATATGATGTCAAAATTAGTGTTTGAATTTAGAAAAATAGTGTAGGAGGTTTCAATGTCTCTTAAACATAAGTGATTGATCATATATTACACAAAGAAAAGCGGTAAAAATCAAGACAAATTCCATGCCACGGGCGTGTCGCCACACCACATGTCGTGGTAGCTCCAAGGATGGCAGAACCAAGCTACTGACTTGCCCAACAGGTGCAAGCTTCATTTATCATAAATTTCCACCTCATTTTCTTCACATTATCCATACCCCGCCTGACATTTAGACAACAGCTGCATAATCCACGCCTGAGAAACTGTTGCCTCAATGTTGAGGCGACGGTTTTTATGCTTTAGTTGTGGTTTTGTGGCGTTGCCGAAAGTAAAAAATGATGTAGTGAAATTAAACAAAAAGATAGTAAAATAATCTTAATGATTAGACAAAGCATAAAATTACTAGATAAAATATCCCGATAAAATAGGTATAAAATATGCCTATCATCCAACTCCGCTTTTTTTTTTGGATATTTGACAATTCTATTTTGCTATGCATTGTGGGATATTTAATTACGTGTTTTGTTATGATTATACATATTTTGGTTATGAATTTTTGTATGATTGTGCATGGTAACATCAGGTTCTTATGGATATTTGTATTTTTTTACAGAAAAGAAATATTAGCAATTATAAGTGGGGATGGATAACAAATTTGAGGTTGATCGAGTCAAAAAAAGAAAAAAATTTGAGGCGGAAATCACACACATAATAATACAAAAACCACGCGCATAATCACACATTCTCTATTCTGTTGACATCACTATGTGAAAACATACGTTTTGTTATTTTCATGTATCGTCTTGCTTGAACTTAAAAAAAAAATGGGCAAGTATAGTCTTGGATGATTTTTTCATTATTCTTGCAGCATCTTCTCCAACAATAGTTTATCAAATGGTTAATAATCGGTGTACCCTACTACCTTAGATAAACTTATTTTTTACCACATAAGAATAAGATGATAATGCATCTAAGTATTTCTTAAGCCACGACAACTGTAGATTGATAAGTTAGATATTTTTATTTGTTAATGAAAAAATATTTAGAGACTAAAAACAAAATTTTAAAAGATTATAATGACCATTTACTTATTTAACCATAAAAAAATTTATGCCTTTTTGTTGAAGTATCTGTCTTGCACCTTTTTATTGTAGCAACAAAAAGTAAATATATCGATAGCTTCTTTTTTATGACAATTATCTCAATATATAGCTAAATTATTATAGGATGTATCAAATTGATTTATTGTCGGCTTGTACTTTTAGGGCTGCTGCATAGAATATTATAAATGTCAAAGTCTATCAAATTCGATAAAATTTGGTTGAATCATATATACGATAGATATCATGCACACACAATTAAGTAGATTAAATTAATTAATGATCGATAATGTACCAAAAAAGAAATAATTAACTAATGATGATTTCATAATTCTCCACTTTTTAATTTTTTTATTACAACGGAGCAGGATCGAACTCACGACTTCATGCATGCTACACAAACTCCTTACTACTGGAGTAAATCCAGTGGCTTTAATTAATACATAAAGTTGCATAAAAAAATTAAAACATAGTGTATGGAGTCTTTTGTCCCCTAAAATTAACTCATTTGTTGTATAAATATGGTATTTTACATGCACTAATTAAATTTGTAAAATTCTAACTATTAGACTATCTAAAAAAATGTATAATTTGATGATTCTGGTCTTGGATTAGTCAATATGTTTCCGAACGAAAGTCACTTGAGTTGGTTTAGTGGTGTTTGCTTAGGTCTTTTGATATGTTCTTCTTAAGGTGCAAGTTTCATTAATTTCTGGTGTCAATTTTGAAGGGCTAGTCCATACAAAACAAAAAACTCTGATTTTAAATGGGACATCCGCAAGTGGATGGTAGGAATAGTTCTCTTGGATTAATTAGTCCCAAGGTCGGATACCGAATTTAAAATAAAATAAAAAATTCCGAACGAGATTTTGGGTAATCCAAATATGCTTAATCAGCAAAAGCAATCATCGCCTCAGTCACTTTAATTTAATAACAACAAATTGAACTTATAAGCATCAGTATATCTGATTGTCACATACCCCTCCTCAGTCCTCTCTGAGTTTCATTGGTATATATTATCAATGTAAACTCTTTTAAGCCGACTTCAAATCACAACCCAATCCTGAATATTCTTTTTTTTCTTAAAAAAATTCATAGAGAAAATAAGTATTATTTTAACAATACGCCATTGTGTGATGTTGAGTACTGATTTACAACTCAAATTTTAACATGTATAAAGTATATTCAATTTTCGTTCAACTATCTACTATCAGATTATTACGAAGACATCACTCGTATATGTTGAGTCATAATTAAGGAGGCAATTGGAGATCATTTATATTGAGTTTAAGAACAATTTTATAAGTGGATTGGACACCTCACTTTAACTCAAAACAGATGTTAGGTATACGAGTCTTCTCACTTATGAAGTGTCCAGTCTAAGTCACACTTTCCACAACAATCTTCCCATCAAGTGTGCTCCTTGAATTGATTATGTTTCCCCTCAAGCGGAAGCTTTCTTTTCATCCATACACTTGTACTTGTACCGCCGTTGTTGTGTTCAACGGGACCTGTCGTCTGACCATCTTTGTCAGGAAGACTTTCGATATAAAGATCTGGTTAAACCATCGACTCTGATACCACTATTGGATCACGAAGGGGCAACCGGGGGATCATCCACATTAGACTTAAGAACAACTCTACAGATGAAATGAACACCACACTTTAACATAAAACCTTAAGGCATTATGGGCATCTTCCTCATAAAGTGTTTAGCCTCCACTTTTCTAAGTAGTATGAGATTTAAATCACACTTGCCACAACAACTATCATACTTAAGATATTTAATTTTAACCGCGAGAATTATGTTGAGACTTGAGAGTCCACATTGTATAAAACGTGTAATCAAAGCTCAATTGGTTGGGCACCGCATTATATATGCAGGGGACCGGGGTTCGAACCCGGGTCATTCCACTTATCCACTTTAAGGGTGGAATTTCAAGCCGCTAGGCTACTTGACAAAAAAAAAACTTTAAAGATTCAAGATTAGCCGCGGATGGAGTATATGCCTATAGATATTGTTCCTTCCTTTCCTTCCTTCCCAATATGAACGTAATTAGTCACCTTTTGTTCTTACATAACCACCCCTAAAGTGCGTTTTTCACTTTTAATAATAAAATCCCAAAGGTAATCTCGAAAGAGATATTGGGTGGCATTTCCTTTTTTTAATGTAAGAACAACTTATCACAAATCAACCAAACAAATATAGACAAACGGTTTTGTATATTTTTAGAAAAATATTATTTCATATTTTTAGAAAAATATTTTTTACATGATAAAAGAATAGCGGACATAAGATAATTTGAGTGAATAGCTAAAAATCCTTATAAAATTGTAAAAATCGTCAAACAACCTCTAAACTTTTTGAAATGCCAAATACCGCCTAAAAATTGTGTTCCTCTATCAAATTATCCTATACCTTCGTTTACTCGGTCAATGATGATGAAGTAAACGTTAACTACATATGTCACAATGCGCATCATGATTCCACAAAGGTATTTGACTGAAATTTTCACAAAAAAAGAAAAACAAAGAGAGGGGGAGAGAGATAGAAAGAGGGAGAAAAAGATATAGAGTTAAAGAGGAGGATAGAGAGAAAGATAGGTAGCAAGAGAGAGGGAGGGAGGAATAGCGAGAGAGGGATAGAGTTGGAGAAAGAGAGAGATCGAGAGAGTTAGTGATGGGGGAGAGAGTTAGAGAGAAATAGAGAGAGAGAGAGAGGGAGAATAGTTGCAATAACAACCTAACAACTTTGTAAAATATTTGAATTATTGAGAGAGAGAGAGAGAGAGAGAGAGAGAGAGAGAGAGAGAGAGAGAGAGAGAGAGAGAGAGAGAGAGAGAGAGAGAGAGAGAGAGAGAGAGAGGGGTGAGAACAGTTGTAAGAATAACAACCTTAACAACAACCTTATAAAATATTCAAATCAATCTTTGAAATTTAAAACTTCAAATGCACCTTGAAATTTTTAATTATAGACAAATTGTCTCTTCAACTGAAGTGAATTTAGTAAAAAAATTAGCAGGATACTACATTGAGTGGATAGTGGTGCTAAAGAAAAATCATTTGGACCTCATATTGTCCAAAACTAAGGTTATAGTTGTTGTTGCAAATGATCTCAAAAAATTATTGTTGTTTCCATTTGTTTTTTTTACCTCTTCTTCTGATATGATCTTGCATGTGAATTTCAGTTGTTGTTCTTGCACACGTTTTCGTTACACAAAACTCGAATTTTATGGAAACATGTTCAACACATATCTGAATAACTAAAACATACAATTGTAGAATTTTAGTAAAAAGTTCATACTCCAAAAAGTGTACAATACATGGAGAATCATTATCCACTATATGGAATCCAACTAATTCACTTTCTAAATTTACTTCAGTACTTAAAGGGGAAATTTACCTAATGGTAAAAAAATACATGGTGCAATTTGCTTATAAGTTGTAGAATTTAAAGACTGATTTGAAAAACTTACACGATCATTTGTTAAAGTTATTGTTGCAACTGCTCTCTCTCTCTCTCTCTCTCTCTCTCTCCCTCTCTCCCTCTCTCCCTCCCTCCCTAAATCTTCCCCTCTATCACTAACTCTCTCCTTCTCCAACTCTATCCCTCCCCCCTCTCTCTCTCCCCCTCCCTCCCTCTACCTCTCTATCTCTCTTACTCTCCTCCTCTTTAACTCTCTCTCTCTCTCTCTCTCTCTCTCTCACTCTCTCTCTCTCTGTCTCTCTCTCTCTCATATATATATATATATATATATATATATATATATGCAAATTTCAGTCAAAAGTATCCCTTGCTTTATAAATTTTAGTCAATTACGTATCACCGGCCCTGTGATGTGAAGTCACGTTGGCAGGTTTCACATGCAGTTAACGTCCACATCATCACCATTGACAGAGTAAACAGAGGTAGGGGTAATTTGACATACGAAAGATAATTTCAGGGACTATTTGACATTTCGAAAGTATTAGGGAAGAAATTAGACGGTTTTTGCAATTTTATATGGGTATTTAGCTATTCACTCGATAATTTTTAGATATTCTAATTACATTGGCACTTTCAAATCCTTCATCCTCTACTATAGTTCGAGAAAGTCTTATTTTTAGACAAAAGATTTTGAGAAAGTCTTCAAACTTGAAAAACACTTGCAAATATTTAAATACTCATTAACAAAACCATTATATCGATTGGCAGGAAAATTTAAACTAAAGTCTTACGAATATGAGCTTAATTCAACAAATTGAACCAACCTACATAAATTAAGACTCCTGTTATTTCATGCGTGACATATTACTCGCTAACAAAATTCTCATATCAGAAATAAAATTTAAACTCAAAACAAATCTTACGAATATGAACTTAATGAGAACTGAATCAATCTAGTTTAGGATTTTTGTTATTACATGCAACGATTTTATCCGCATCATTGGTCATTTTCTATTAAAAAACATTTATATTCTAGATTATCCTCTAAAGAATCGAAAGTATTTATTTAATAAATAATGAGAACACGTCATCTAAATAGAATAAACATATTTATAAATGTACATATAAAATACGTATAATTATTTATGTAATTTATTCTTATTATTGATTATTGAATAAATATCTTAAAAGATAATGCATGTGTCACTTAAAAGAAATACTACTAGTTGTCCTTGTGATTATCTCATAGTATCTACTAAGTAGAGGCTGCTTTCTAGTTGGAAATGACTTTGATTTATGATGACTTGAGATTATGTTGCCACGTCATCCGCATAGCTGAAAAAGTGTTTCGCATCATATATAACAAAGAAACAAGATGTTGCACGTTTGTTAAGAAGAAAATGTTGGTGCACGTTTTGTGATAAAATCATTAGAGATTTTAGGAATCATTAATTAGTTGCTTTAATATATATTAATGTTTAAGCACATATCCCTTACTATTAAGATAAACATTTTACACGTGTTTTTCCCTAATAAGCTTGACATAGTTTGTTTAATAATGATTTAATTGGACTTGATTAATATCTTAACTATGATGATGATGGCATCGTCAATTTTAATTCCTTTTTCTAATGGAATTTGCTTTTTTCTTTCAATTGGTTTAAAGAGGATAAAAGGATTCCTTCACTTTTTTACTTAAGATGTGTCATCAATTTTGTAACATTGCACTAAGTCACAAATATAACATACACTATCCAGAAATGTGTAACACGAAGTTGTGAAAATTCTATTTACAAATCATCAATATTTTAAGTTGTGTGACATGTAAAAAAGAAGATCCATGTCATTATTCTATGTGATAATATATAAAAATAGTAGAACGATTATCATCTAGTTTGTTAATTATGATTTTACACCCAAGGATATGTTTTTAATTAGCATGGATAATTTCAATCTCAAATTAAAATAGTCGATTGAATATTTTTTGTGCCACGATATATTTTAATTTATCTGTATGTTTTTCAATGAAAATATATAATTTATCTTTAAACTATGGAATTTTCTATTATGTGTAAATTTGTCCATGTTAAAAATTTTAAAATACTCGTAAGTTTGTATCGAATGTAGTGCATTTTATATTAAATGTATTTTTTTTTAATTTACAATTTTATATATATAATTGCATATTAAATGTATAATTTTGTAATAAATTATTGTTATTTTCCAATAAATTAAGAATTAATTACTACATTTGATTGCTTTAATACGTGGAATATTGTACATGTTAGACAAACTATTGGGGTGAAATGAGTAGCTCAAATGGTTAAACTAGTTGAATTAAGCGTAAGAGTTGAAGGTCCAGAGTTCAAATTCTGACAAAGAGAAAAATTAACATAATATTGTAATATATACTGATTAACAACTAACAATTTAACGTTAAAAAAAACCCTTAAACTATATTGTTTTATCTCTATTATTTTGTATATACATTTTATATGATATTGTACTGTGGGTCTTTTATGGCTTAGTATATTAAGTTTTTTATTAAGTAATTTAGTGATTAGAAATTGAGCCTGTTTGTTTCAGTTTTAAAAAAATGGATTTTTTTTTTTTGTATTTTTGAAAATAGATTTTATAAAACTGTTTTTCAAAATATTATAAGTTTTTTTGTATTCGTTTTTTCTAAATTGAAATACTAATTTTGACATTATATAACATAAATGTACATTATTGAAGTTTAAAATATAGTCAAAATTGCAATTATTTCAAAAATTGATTTTTGTGAAAATCTATTTGAAATAGCTTCAAAATTAAGTGATTTTTTTGAAATTTTGATATCCAATTTTTTTTCAATAAAATGATGAAATACCTAAAGAAACATTTTAAGAATAACTATTCAAACAAAATTTTCATTTGAAGCTTTTATAAAAAAATTCTTTGTAAATTTTTTTTATACAAAATTTTTAATACTACAAAATCTATTTTTAAAACAATTCAAACCAAACGGGGCCATTATATCCTTAATGGAAATAAGTGGAGTTTGAACATTGAATTTTACATTTATATAATATGATATCCCTACCAAATGAGATAAATTTGCGAGAATAATATATTGAGTTTTAAACATTTATGTTTACAAATATGATCATCTTTTTCATAGACTTATTTAATGATATCATAAATTATCAATTAAATGAGTTGAAGAGTCAATTTATTCATCAAACTTTCTTTTAGGTGGTAAAATTTCTTTTGAAAAAATATTTTTTGATAGAAATTGTGACAAAGTTTTATTTTATGTGAAGTATTCATCATTCTTAGCGGTTTCATAATTGATAGGGGGCTGAATCCTACTAAGCCCAAGCGAATTATCAAGTAACCTTTACGGTTTAAAATCTTTGTTCCAAAGTGATTGCATTTTTTATTTTATTATAATGTTGTCATGGTTGTTATTTTCCTTCAAAGGGCTCAAGACCCAATTGTTTGGCCTATATCCATTAGGATTAGCTAAGTATTTAAAGTGTAGTTTCCTGTAAATGCATTTTTTTTCGTGTTTTTGAGTGATGTCAAAAATTAGGCAAATTAATATTGAATTAAAGTAAGCAAAGGTTGGCAAAAAGCTTTTGTAAAAAGTCTTTTTGCAAAAGGTTCATCTATCTTAAAATTTCAAAAACTGGTCACTTGAACCGGTGCATGATTTCTGGAAATCATGAATCGGTGCAAATAGGGTAGTGCACCAATGCATGCTCAAACTAACGAAGTCCAGAGAAACATGTATCGAGACATGTCTATTGAACCATTTTGGACATGTATCGATATACATGTATCGATACATGGATCCATTTTGGACTCTCTAACTGGTGCATCCATCTGCATGAACTGGTGCATGGTCTTGTTAGAAAGTTTTAAGTATTGATACATGTATCATGAATCAATGCCTAATCTTGTCTGGGTTTCAACTTGAACTGGTGCATGCTCTGATTGAACTGGTGCAAGACAATTAGATGAACTTTTTGTTTTTTTTATTACATGAACCGATGCATACCTCGTGCGTGAACTGGTTCAAGCACAAATTTTTCTAACTTTTTGCTTACGTATTACTTCATTATGACCTTGCCTATAAATAACACTTACACAGATTTGTATTGTAACTTTTGAAATTGCAATTGAGAGCAAACTCAATAGAGCTTACTGAGTTCCAAGAGAATTCCTTTGAGTGATTCATGTTGGAACAAGGTTGGTTCTACAATTTTTGTCTCACGAGTTTTAATGATAACAAAGCAATAGAGAACAATTTTACGCACTAATCGTTTTATTAAGTGTGCAGAAAAATAGTAAATGAATACCTGATTCTGAGAGTAAAGAAAGTAGCAGATTATGTATGTAACACCCTACTCGTTCTACCCACATTTGTAGACAAACAACAAATAAATAGAAGAGTGTCACATGTAAAAACTCATCAAAACCAAGCATGCTCATATTTAATTAATCAACAACGGAAGAAAAATAATCTCAACCTGATTGTAAGCTAGATTAGTTAAAAAGTCGCAACATAACTCATCAAAGTCTCATCAATATCTCAAAAGAAAGATTCTCAACAACATCAAATAGTTTGGCATAAAGCCTCATACAAATAAATAGCATAAACTCAAATGATAGGTAATAGTCATAACACCTAGGCAAAGATCCCACTACCCGATGTTACACCTATCAGAGCAAATACATAAGAAACCAACATCTAAATGAGCATCTAAGCATCTCCTCACCAAAAAAGTACTCAAAAGTACTAGCATGCCCGTAATCTTTAGCCGACTCCTCGACCTTTGCAGCTGAACCACCCAACGGTTCACAAACACACAAAACAGAGAGTTAGATACCCATAATCCAAAATAAAGATAATTAATACGGAAAGTATAGCATATATCTCTTCAACGACAATTAAATAAAATAATGCTACTACTCACGCGCATATAATTCAACTCTATACTTCACACATCATAATACATCATCACGCAGTACCATATGAAATAGGCTGCAAAGCTCATCTATAACTAAATCTACACTCATCAATTATCAATGTCAATTCACATAGCACATAATCCAATTATTACACAAATCCTAATGCAACTAATGACATCTTAATGTGATGTCTCTCTAGACAACTCTATATGTGATACCATTCTCATCTATATTGGATACAAAAATCCTCATCTCATCTATGCGGAACAATGTCCAAGCTCATCTTATAAAACTGGACTCATGAATGCATGAATGCATATACATCAATATATGATTATCTCATCAATTAATTCTCATCCTTGCATGTAGTTAATATTCACATGTCTTCATAATCTCACTTATCAAATACATTTTCATCTTTCACATATAAACACACACTGCATCTTCGTAACATACTCATCTAATTCATATTACAATTAGCTTCCAATCATACACACACATATGGTTATGTAAAGCTCATGTAACAACCAACATCATCAATTAAACACCAAAAAATATAGCTTCAGGTTCGCCTACTCTCGCCTAGTGAGGACCTGGTGAGGGGAAGTCCGAATCTCCCGGACTTCTGGCGAGACCTAGCTAGCCGTGGCGAGCTCCCTCGCCTAGTGAGCACGCCCAGAAATGGGTGCTCTGCTTTCGGGTTCGCTCGAAATTCATCTGAAAACACCTCAAATCATGTTCCAGTTACGAAAAGGCAATATTTAATCAATTAACATGTATATACAACTATTGGAAGAAGTTATAGCTCAAACCAGGGACGAAACTAGGTATATAGTAAAAGGGGTTGTCGCCACCCTTAAAATGTATGTTATAGTACCCCCCCTCCTTACATAATCAAACTATATAACAAGGGTTGTAAGCAATTATTTTATAAAATAAACACCACACATATATTTAAATAAAATAAAGCATAGTATAAAAAAAATACTATTCGGTCGTTACAATATTCTCTAAAACAACACTGAACTATGAACGTCAAAACTTTGGACTCTGGACTAGGTGAAGACTCTAAAGGAGTGAAGTTCTGGTATATGTCACTAGCGTTGACCTACAGACTCTAAGTAGAAGTTCAATGCATTCAACAAAATCTCAATCTCATATAAATGAAGGAACAATTAAAACATATGATTAAGCTTCAAATCAATTATCTACATGAAGTCAACGATCAACAAAAAGACGTTGGAAGAAGATCTAAAGCAATCAATGCACAAAGAAGTATTTCCTTATGAACACCCGACAGTTGTTGGAATAAATAAATCCAGTGTCACCCTTAGGATTCGATGGACTTAACATCCCAACCCATGGTGCTTAGGCGCAACCCCTTAAATAATTCTATACTATAAGTATATTAAGTTGCGCCTTCACTAATAGCAATTGTTTTTGGTGTAGTGGTAAGCGCTTGATCTACATAATGTCCCACAGTGGAAATTGTTGATGGAATTCCTCATTTCGGACACAAGAGATTCAAATAATTTCTATATTCATAGCAAAAACTTGTTGGGCAACTGTTCCGGACTAGACTAAATCCAAATACATTTGAGCCCAATAGGGGCGCAAAGCTTCAATACATGTTGACAAGCATTGAATAACTCCACCAAGATAAGGACACACTCGTTCTAAGGAGCACACGACTCCAATAAATAGAAATTCAGTATAGTACAAAACAATACTATTCTTAACATTTCGTAAGCTTACTTGAGCGTTGGAGATCTAACATTTCTTAGCATATTTACCCATTTTCTTAGCATTTTCCTCATTCAGATATTGACTTGGACGTTGCAGGTCTAACGTTTTTGCAGGCACATTTCTCTTTTGTATCAGAAGCTGGTAGCCACCACATTCATCCACTTAACCTCGTCGTTGGAGCTAACTCGTTCTGCTCATTCAGAGCACAAAGATAAGAACGTACAATTTAAAATATTAAAAGAGTCAGAATCCTATAAAAAGCGAAATATAAAAACAGAGATTAATTTAATAATTTGCTATATAATATGATATCTCTACATCTCCTGACTAAATTATGTCGATGAAGGCTCTGTTTGGTAAAAATAGCGGTTGACTAATAAGCTAGCTGATAGCTTATAACTGATAGCTAAGAAGCTAGTTAAAGTGTTTGGTAAAATTAGCGGTTAAACTAGCTGATAGATGTAAAATGACATAAAAGGACATTATTAGTTTGTAATAAAATTTATGCCAAATTAATATTAAGATATTTAGAGTTTAGTAATTTAAATTTATTAATTTAATATATTTTAATATTATATGTATATTATTAAATTAATTTTTATTTGTTGAAATCTTATTTAAAAATTTAGTTTCATTTCAGTTCTTATACACTATACAAAAATATATTCAACAAATAAACATAGGAGTAACAAAAAAAATGGATATGGAACTATAAACAAAAATGGATATTAGCCTTTGTTTTTTATCTACGTTGGATTTTATTTAATTAATTTTAAAATAGAACACAATAGTTCGTATATTTGTTAATCCATCAACACATATGGTTTGTATATTCAACCGAAGCTTGAAAAATTCAACTGGAGAGTGAGGTGTGGTTCCTACGTACATTTCCTCATTTTCCATCGATACGGAATAGCAAGCCTATATTATAATATATCTAATTTATTTTGAATTTCAAGAAAATTGTTAGGGGTAAAATTGAAAGAAAATATAATAAGCTATAAGCTCATAAACTACTCTAAATAGCGTCTGAAAAATAAACTATAAGTTCATGACCAAATAACCGTCACCAAACAGAGTTTTTAGCTTATAAGTTAAAAAGCTATAAAACATAAGCTAGCTTATTGACCTTTACAAACAAAACCGAAAACTAATTTAATTAACTAAGCTTATTCATTTTATAGAAATTTGATGGTTGCTTGATTACCTACCGATGTGGAAAGTGGTCCAGGCTTTCTGGTCAAACCACGTGATAGTATAAATTTGTACCATTACAACTCACCCAAAAGCACCTATTTAGTTTGATAATTATCTCCACAACATAATTTATTCATATGAGTGATTAATTTAACCCTTGTTTTTTTGAAAGGAAAAAGCTTAATTATAACCCTTGTTGATGTTGATTAGATCTATTTTATACCCAAAAATATAAATAAAAGATTCAGATCATACAATGACATAATCATGTACGCATGTCTTCTTGTAATCTTAAACTGCGCTTACATCATCGTATAGTTATTTTTTTTACTAAAAAATAAAGGATATTTATTCATTCGAATTGATAAAGTACATTGATACAATACAAATTCAAATTTGCTAAAAATAAAAAGGATAAATTTGCAAAAAAACTCACAAGATTCATGTTTTTTTTCGAACGTAAGATTCATGTTAATAGCATAAAACTGCACTTACATCATCATATAGTTCAATAATAAATAATAAATCATCAATGGAATTAATAGTTACAGCTTATGTTTTAATACCAACTGGTTTAGAGATTCATACATCGTACGAGTTTATTGATTTTTATTCGATATTAAATTTATCATTATATTAAGGTAGCAAATTTATTTAGAGTAAAATATTTAAAAGTTTGTTTAAAATATAAGTAAAAATATTGTACTATTTCTTGTAAAATTTATTAAATCAATAAAAAAATTATTAACGTCATGTATACAAAGTTAATGACAAATATTTTTTCCCGTGTATATGTTTTAAATAAATTAGAAATTTAATTAGTAATATTTAGGGTAATTTAGTAAATTGTAGTAATTAATTTTATTATTATATATTATTAGTTCATTCTTATCTTTATCTCTATAAGCTCTAGCTATCTCTATCTCTATAATACACATTACAATCGAGATTTTCACGGAGCTCTCGTGCATTCTCAATAGAATTTGCTTATGTGGCATTCAATTAGAGCTTTTAAAAAAAAAATTGTAAGAAACTTTAATATTAATTTTTTTAGAAACTCTATTTTTTTTTTACAAAAGAAACTCTAATATTAGATTTTTTTATCATAAAAACTCAAATATAATATTTTTTTTTTTATAGAATATCTAATATTATACTCCCTCCGGTCCTTTTTACAAGAACAATTTGAGGAAAAAATTTGGTCCTTTTTATAAGAAACTTTGACAAATTTTCAAATGTATGTTTTAAATGTTTAATTTCACTTATGCTCTTATTTATTTATGAGAGAGGATATAAAAAATAAGTAAGTTAGTTGAATTGAAAGTAATTAAATAAGGGTATACATGAAATAAATTTAAAATTAGAAGAGTATTAAATGAAAATAACTATGCATAATTTGTTTCTTTGGTATGTGTAAAATTTTCAAATTGTTTCTTATAAAAAGGACCTAATGAAGTATTTTTTTTGTAGAAACTCTCTCTAATATACATTATGAGATTCTCATGGAGCTTTCTTGTGTACTCGTAATAAAAATTGCTTCTCAAATGTTTTTTTTAAGAAACTCTAATTTTTTTGAAGAAACTAAATTAGTCCACCCAAATTAGCAACAGTGAGAATTCAACCTGAGACCTTAAGGAGAAGCACACTCCCAAATCACAAGCTAATACTATTGGACCAATAAGAAAGACTTTTTTTTTTTTTACAAATGTTGTCAATAAGGATTGAAACTAAGACCTCATGCAACTCAAACCCCTCACCACTAGACCAAACTAGTGGATTAATAAGAGACTATAATATTTTATATATATATATATATATATATATATATATATATATATATTGTAAACTTTAATATATATTTTTTTCCTAAAAGAAAGTCAAATTTATTTTTATTTTTTGTAGAAACTCTAATTCTATGTTTTTTAAAAACTCTAATATTAATTTTTTTGTTGTAGAAACTCAAATGTTATATATTTTTTGTAGAAAAGCTAATATTATATTTTTTTGTAGTCTCTAATATACATTATGAGATTCCCACGGTGCATTCTTAATTACGAGATTCCTACGAAACTTTCTCATGCATT
Organism: Trifolium subterraneum; assembly: GCA_951799995.1. Lineage (NCBI taxonomy): Eukaryota > Viridiplantae > Streptophyta > Magnoliopsida > Fabales > Fabaceae > Trifolium > Trifolium subterraneum. The sequence continues at coordinate 31,446,270 of OX637467.1, forward strand.
CTTAATAGAAATTGTTTTGGGGTCATTCAATTAATTAGAGCTTCTCGAATATTTTTTTTGTAGAAACTCTAATTTTTTTTACAAATAAATTATTTAATGTTACTAGATCTAGTATAATCAATTTTATTATATTAGAAGTTGATTTCTATCGACTAAAGTAAATTCACATAAGTAATGTATTTGGAATTAAGCGAGAGAAAAAATTGTGGTACCTTGGAGTCTAGTATAGGAAGGTTCTATTTCTATTCCATTCCTATTGGAGTAATAAACCAATGAAAACAAAAACAAACAAAAAAACAAAAGCATACAGCTGTTATAATGCATTTTGTTTACAAAGCAACCAATAGGAGGTCTCATACACCCACCTACTGATCATCAAAGCATATACTTGGATTTGCTTGGCAAGTAGCAGCTACCTAGTGATAATAGGGTCACTCCTTCATGTAACTGTCAACTAGTCCCTCCCCAAGTAACTGAGTTGCTTTTGTTGACTAAATTAAAGTAATTTTTTTTACTACAGTTAACTTTTTATAGATTTTTTTCCATTAAATATGTAGATAATTATTCTCAAGTGAAACTCAAATTTTAATTTACTATATGTTGTGAAAGTTTAATCAAACTTAACAATTGATCAATGATTAATAAAGAAAGGAAAATGGTAAACAGTGACTCCGAAATACTCTTTAAGCACCTTAATTAGCACTACTAAGTTTTGTGAATTTTGAATGGAAATGTGTGAAATCAACGCAATAGGTATTGAAATATTTTACTTTTTGAATAAACTATTTCTTTAAATTAGTCCTTGACTTTATTGTTTTTTTGGTTACACTACTTGACTTTATTGGATATTTTTAAATAAATTTTTAACTTTAATAATATCTAAAAATGTTTCCGTCAAAAAAAAATCTAAAAATGTAAGGACTTAATTAATAATAAATAGTTAAATATAAAAACTGATTTAATAATTAAATAGAATTTTAAAAATAAAAAAAAAACATTTAAGAGGATCATATTTTATATGGTCTGTTTGATCTGCAAAATGAAATACTGGACAGAACAGTACAAGACAGTTTGTGCAGAGAACAAAAATTTATCCCGTGGTTTATCACATCCCTTAACCTTCAGTTTGTCTAGTACCGGAAACAATGCACCCAATTGCTCACCATTTGGCCAATTTGGCTTGGCTAAATATCATATAATTTGGGCCCATTGTACCCTGTGTGCCACATAACTATTATAATTGGTTGAGACTTGAGGACTATGTCAGATTACAAAGACGAGTATTTTCTCTGATTTCCTTCAAAAATGACGGAGGAAAATGTGTGAATAACTTCATAAAAGGCACCTAAATAAATAGATAGATAGTATTCTTTTTCTTAGTTTTCAATGAACATGTTTTAGAGTTTCCATGGTTTTGGACTTTCATCCACAGATTTATTCTAATAGGGTCACATTGTCTTTGACTTTATCAAAGGGAATCTATTTCAATCTTCAGTTGACTGTCACAAACAGCAAGACATTCATTTTAGTAATGTTAATGTACATATTATGAAGGAAAGTTACATATGTAAAATGTTAGTTAATACATTGGGTTAAAAATGCCTTCTTAAATCTGCTTCAACTTTAGCTTAATATCAAACGAGATATAATAAATTTAATTTTGAGTTTTAAGTTATATTTTGAGCACCTTAAGAAACACTTTTTAGTCAATTAAATGACAGTCAACTTAAAAGATATTGATTATCAGAAACACTAATAGTATAACTAGGCATTTTAACAATGTTTAGCCAGGTGAAGTGGAAAAAGGCACAAAGAGCAAGAAATTGGCAAATTATATGATTGGCAACGACATGGATTATTTGGCGCATGCGGAATAATAACATTGTTTAGAGGTGATTTTGTCAATGTATTTTTTATAGTGAACAAAATTATTTATATATCGTGATTTTGGTTTATTGGCCGATTAAGGAGAAATGTCATTGTTAACTTCATTTTTTCTGATTGGTGTAGTAACATTTTAGAGTGCTTTCAAAGTATCTAAAGTGATTGTCTTTGAATCGTAAGGGTTGAGTATCTCTTGTACTCATTATAATTCAATCTTTGCTTAAAAAAAAAATGTTTGTGTAATCTATTATATTACCGTTTAACCCAACTTGATCCTCAACAACGGCGTTACCCCCCTTGTTGGGAACGAAGACGGAGACACGCCCTGGCTCCTCCTTATTTTTTCTCTTGGAGCCTTTAGTGGTGGACTCGTCTATCACTAGCTGTGATAGAGGGTCCATGGAAGCAGCAACGGCTTTTAATTTTTGCTCTCTAGCCTTGAGAACACAGGCCGCCCTTTCTTCTACAGAAAGATTCGACATGGAAGCTACAAAACAAACATAAGAGAAATAGAGTGAGTAAAACAAAAACAGTAGCAGTTACTTCAAGAAAGGAAATGAAATTTACAAATAATAAGAGAGAAGACAAAGGTCAGTTACACATATACTCCCCGAGGGATTCAAGGTTTGTTTCTCTAGCGAGCAGATCGCTAGAGCTCATAACATTGAAGGTGGCGAGAAACTTAACAGTTTCTCGCTCATATTCATTAAGGTTTTCCATTTTTGTTCCCCTTATAAGCCTAGAGGAAGAGGACCAGTAGAAGGGGAATAAGGGTTCCCCAGAATTTTCAAACAAAAGGTCTGAAAGCCCTTCCCCACAGCGGAAACGGAGGAAGGTATCTTGATAGTTTTTAAAGTTGGAGGCGTATAGAGAGAAACGCCCCCAGTTAGCTTGACTACTGAGAGAGATAAGAGAATGGGGAGAGACATTCTTTATTTGAAAGAAGCAGAAAAAGACCCCAACAGTGGGGATCACATCAAGATAATGACAGACAACCTCGAAAGCTTTCATAAAAGCCCAGCTATTCGGGTGAAGTTGGCTAGGGGCTATGTTCATGATCTTCAACATCTGGCTCTCGAAGGTAGTAAAGGGAAGCCAGAGGTTGAGGGTTTCGATAACATGGGTATACATATAAAAGTAGTATTGACAGTAGTGACAAACTCGCCCTCACTCACGAGGTTAGTCATAATATGACTTTCGTTCTTTGAACCAGACAACTTAATGGCTTTTCTAAAAGTGGCTACAATCTCTGGAGTTGTGAACCTAGAGGAGACCTCCATCGATGTAGAAATTGTTGAAATAGAGTCTACAACAATTAAAGCACGATTATTAGGGTTTTTTGGGGTAAATGCAGAAGGAGAGATAACAACACAATCGTTATCGTCTCCACTACTACTATCAGACTCGAAATCACTAGCATTTACTTGGAATCCCCACAATCCAGTAAAATAACCGTTCGTGTTAAGGGTACCATCAACCCTAGTATAATGGGAACGAACCTGCCATTCTCAGTCAGAACCAAGGGGGTAGTTCTTCGGGGAATTATCCTCTGAATCGCTCAGTTCTCGCAAAAGAACATGATCTAAAAACGAAAGAAATAAAATACTTAGAAAAAGTAAGGGAACATGAGAATACCTTGAGAAGTTAAACGGTTGAAAGACAGAAAAATCGGAGGAAATGGAGTAGGTGGCGTGTTTATCGCTAGAAATCCGAAAGAAACGGGGAAGACTAGATCCGAGTGAGGAAGAGAAAACTTGAAGAGATTTGAAGAATGAAAAAATCACAAGAAAAGGGTAAAGTTATATTTATGGGTAAAACAATGAGAGTGGGAAACGTTCAGTTATCCATTGGGTAAAACAATGTCTTGAAACACGTGTCAGCGTGGATAACACGGTATGACAGATGGCGAAAATATAAATGAAAACATAAGAGGAAACATTTTGTACCCCACCTCTGGCGTGGGCTCACAACGCCTTGTGTAAACATTAAAACATATATCGCCTAAAGGCGTGGTATATAATTCGCCCAGGAAAAAGAGATGAAATTGTTATATTTACTCACAAAATTATTATTTGTTATCCGGTGATATATGTGCAAACAGGAAATCAGAAAAAGAAATTCATTTCATTAACTCAAAGGAAACAAGTGTTGGAACAAGAAAGGTTTTCCAAACAAACCCTATGAACTTAATGAGGTTTTTATGATAACAAAGTATTATTGCTAAGATGGAGAACACAAATAATTTACTTGAGTGTGCAGAAAGAAAGAAGATAGAATCTGAGAAGTCAAGAATAGAATATAAGCATCTGAATGACTCAGAAGGTATGAGTTCACCAAGAAGCACTTTACAACCTTTCAAAGGACAAAGACTCTCAGAAGGCAGAAGAGCCTATCAGAAGCCATATAGTTGATACACTGGAAAATGTGCTATTTATTTAGTTAATTTACTATTATATTTCAATTATTTTTATTTTTATTTCGAAGTTTTATATTATGAATCGTTACTAAATGCTCTTATTTTATAAACACAGATGAAAATTAATAGAATTGAAGAAAGGAGCGAAAATGGACCAAAAAGAGACAAAACAAGACATGCCCACCACAAGGCTGGCGCCCGCCAGCCCACTCACACAAGAAGAGAAGGTGGCGTACGCCACATGCTTGGAGAAAAAGAAATGATCCTAGCATCCGCCAGGATCCAATGGTGGAAATTCATTCCGTGAAAAGTCCCACATCGGGCAGAATTGAAACTTGTACTCTCATATTTTAGTATAAATAGGTCAATTTTCTCCACATTCAAAACACACAACTTTGAACAACTGACTTGTAAAACGAGCACACCACTCGTATAGTCGGTTGGGGAGAGAGTACTCAGGTCTTTTGTGCAGGAACTCTTTCTCTAAAGTTGCAGTTTATTTTCTTTTGTACCGGCATTATACTTGGAGTTTAGTCAGGTTCTTATTTTATTATTTTCTTGTTTTATTTTCTTTATTGCTTTTATTTATTTATGCTTTATTTATTTATTTGCTTTATGTTTTTATTTCCTGTTTATTTATTTATTTCGTCTTTAGTTTTAGTTTTAGTTATGTCTAGCTAATTTAATATTGCTAGGATGTGTAATTAGGAGCTAGTAGGGGTTCGGTAGTTAGTTCGCGCGCCCGTTTTTAGCAATCGGTTTTTAATAATACGTTTCATAAGCCAACATAGACGAGAGTTGAGGTTTATACCGGATAGTAAAAACCGAGCATTAATTCTAGAATCCGCGAGAGCTATTTAGGATTAATGAACTAATAGTTTTCTTAAGCAGTTTTTAATTTAACGATGATTATAATTTGTCACGAGAGTGAGAATTAATTAAAGTAAAAATCAATAGAGCGAGAGCATGAGATTTTTACTAGATAGTAAAAACTGAACATTGATTCTGATTCGGAAGAACACCACTTAGGATTAGAGTTAATTAAATTATATTGGTTTTCAAAAAGTACTTTATTAGCAGATGTGAGAACGAGAGTTAAGCATCACATTTATAATCTACAATACTAGTCAAGATTTGCGAGAGCTGAGATTAGTGTTTTTATATCAATATAGTTTCGAAAACTATCCCTTTTATCAAAGTGAGAATTAAGTATTGAACCCTTCGAAGCAACTAAGAGCTCATCCTTGTAATACGCTTTATTATTAATTTAAAATCCAAAAAATTACTTTCTTTTATTTATTTAAAAATCCAAAAATATTTTATCCAAAACACTCTTATTAGCCTTAGATTTACAACGTAGCATTAGATAATGGTAGGTCGACTATTGGTCTCTGTGGGATGGATAATCTTTTATAACTACAAGATAATTCTGTGCACTTGCAGAAATATCACATCAACAGTATGCACTCAGAAGCTACGACGATCTTAATATCAACAACTCTGATAAGGCCACATCTCAAGATATTCCCGTTACGCTTAAAGATACGACGAGATGACCAATGCAAAGGCAAATCCATGTCATCTAAATCAGTCAAAAAGGGAGTTGAAGACAACAGTAAAATATTACCTCTTATGTGCAAACATCTACCTCCGAGGAACAAAGGAGCAGAAGTTGTTTGCCTATTTTGGGAAAAAGACAAAGATAACTTTCCAGGAAAATTGATGTACTTTCAACGGTCACATTTCAAACGTCTCTATTCAAACTATCTATAAATTGAAGACCTCTTTGAATGGACAAAGTGTCGAGAACGAACCAGTGCAGAAAAAGAAAAGAAAGATAGAAGAATTCGTTGAATACAAAAGCTCCTATCAACTGCACAAAGAAGTGTTCTCACCAAGAGCTTAAAAGAAGATATATGCACAAAGACTATAACTCTGAATTGTTTGAATTCCAAAATCAAGACTTTGAGTTTTGATTACATTTGTAATAGAGTTTAGTCAATAGGTTTAATTTAAGCTAGCCTCTCGCTTTAGTGCTTGAGCAAATTGGAAGTCTCTTGCTTGTGTGCTTGAGCATTTGGAAGTCTCTTGCTTGTGTGCTTGAGCATTGTTAAGTCTCTTGCTTGTGTGCTTGAGCATTGTGAAGTCTCTTGCTTGTGTGCTTGAGCAATTGTGTAATCTTGTGTGATTATAGTGAACTCTCTTGTAAGTACAAGGGGACTGGAGTACTCTCGTTTTGTGAGGGGAACCAGTATAAATTTTGTGTGTTCATCTCTTCCTTACTCTCTCTGTTTTACTGATTGTTGTTTTGATTTCTCCGCTGCAAAATAGACTTTGACAGATTCGTGAATCTAGAAGAAATTTTAAATTGTCAAAAAATTACTTTCTTTTATTTATTTAAAAATCCAAAAATATTTTATCCAAAACACTCTTATTAGCCTTAGATTTACAACGTAGAATTAGATAATGGTAGGTCGACTATTGGTCTCTGTGGGATCGATAATCTTTTATAACTACAAGATAATTATGTGCACTTGCAGAAATATCACATCAACAGTATGCACTCAGAAGCTACGACGATCTTAATATCAACAACTCTTATAAGGCCACATCTCAAGATATTCCCGTTACGCTTAAAGATGCGACGAGATGACCAATGCAAAGGCAAATTCATGTCATCTAAATCAGTCAAAAAGGGAGTTGAAGACAACAGTAAAATATTACCTCTTATGTGCAAACATCTACCTCCGAGGAACAAAGGAGCAGAAGCTGTTTGCCTATATTGGGAAAAAGACAAAGATAACTTTCCAGGAAAATTGATGTACTTTCAACGGTCACATTTCAAACGTCTCTATTCAAACTGTCTATAAATTGAAGACCTCTTTGAATGGACAAAGTGTCGAGAACGAACCAGTGCAGAAAAAGAAAAGAAAGATAGAAGAATTCGTTGAATACAAAAGCTCCTATCAACTGCACAAAGAAGTGTTCTCACCAAGAGCTTAAAAGAAGATATATGCACAAAGACTATAACTCTGAATTGTTTGAATTCCAAAATCAAGACTTTGAGTTTTGATTACATTTGTAATAGAGTTTAGTCAATAGGTGTAATTTAAGCTAGCCTCTCGCTTTAGTGCTTGAGCAAATTGGAAGTCTCTTGCTTGTGTGCTTGAGCATTGTTAAGTCTCTTGCTTGTGTGCTTGAGCATTGTGAAGTTTCTTGCTTGTGTGCTTTAGCAATTGTGTAATCTTGTGTGATCATAGTGAACTCTCTTGTAAGTACAAGGGGACTGGAGTACTCTCGTTTTGTGAGGGGAACCAGTATAAATTTTGTGTGTTCATCTCTTCCTTACTCTCTCTGTTTTACTGATTGTTGTTTTGATTTCTCCGCTGCAAAATAGACTTTGACAGATTTGTGAATCTAGAAGAAATTTTTAAATTGTCAAAACACAATTCACCCGCCCCCCCTTCTTGTGTTTTTCACACCTTCAACAAGTACAATAAGGGAAATGCAGGAATAGAAAATACTGAAAGGGAAAAACAATTGAAACAACAGCAAAAACTACTAAATCTAAACATCTGGAGCTGCTTCCAGAGCCATGATATGCATGTCCTCCAAAGCGCGTTTGTACTTCTTGGTTGTCGCCAAATCCTCCGCGGTCTTCTTGAGTCCCTCTCCTAAGTTTTTCGTCTTAACCTCAAGGCGTGCAAGGTAGCAACGTTTGGCCAGCAAAATAGCGATGTCATCCTTGTTACTCAGACGAAGCTCTTCCTTCTTCTTAGATAAGACCTTCAGCTCGTCTTCTAGGACCTTCATACGGTGTGTCACCGCCTCCTCTTCAGTAAAAGCAAGGTTGAGAAGCTCCTCATGCACTCTCATGCTCTCCTTCAAATGCCAAGTTTGGTCAAACAAATTAGAGACCATCTCATGGTGGCAATCATGAGCATTCTCTACTGATTCAATGAAAGTCGCATCACAGGCTAACTCACCTTTGAAGTGCATCACCCGCTCCAGAAAGAGCAGTTCCTTGTTGGTCAACCTCCACGAGGCGAGCCTAAGCTCTTCTACCAAAGCAGAGAAGTCATCCACTTGATCTATCAAGTCATCAATATCGTGGCGAAGCAAGTGTTTCAAAGCTTTGATAGTTGTAATAACAGGGGATTCAAGAACAGTGGTGGGAGAGTTCATAGCTAGATTGTCTGATAAAATGCGAAGAAGTGTGTGTGGTCTAAACAACTCAACGAGGTCTTATTTATAGCAGCTCCCGCCAAAGGAAGGAGTTACATCGTGGGATGAAGATAGTCCCGGCAAAATAGCCACGAGATAAAGCAGTTATCAGCGAAAAAGTCGCCCATTATCAGTGTAACTGCCTCATTCTCACTACCTGCTTCGTCTATTCTCCATTATCCCCATGACCAGGGCACGATTTATGAATAACACACACATTCAGCCTACGTTCTCCAAGATTAGCTTATTAGTAGGCACATAACAAATGTACATAGAGATAAATGTGGAGATGATGGATGAGAAAAAAGGCGGGAAGATTTTATCTTATGTAACCTATAAATACCTGTCATTATAATGAAGAGACGGTCCAATTTTTTGCTATCACTATACACTTTGAATACTTTGCATAACACCCTATTTGTTTACCAGAACAAAGGGGCTTAGAATCAGAGTTCTTAGAGGACTCCCGACGCGAAATTGCATCTCCCTCTATTTATGGGCACGCTCGCCTAGTGAGCAACGGGGCTCGCCCATTGAGCCTTCATAGATGTTTTTTGGATTCGGTTTGAATCCTCGTTTAGCAAGAAGTGATGCTCGCTTGGCGAGCACTCATATTTTATTCTCCAGTTTCTTCCTCTATTCTTTTGTTTCTGGCTTCAAGGGTTTGAGCTAGAGGTGAAAATAGGCTAGGCCGAGCAAAGCTTTGCCGAGCCTTAGTCTGGCCTGTCAAAAAATTAAATGCCTAAGCCTGGCATGTGGCCTATCACAGGCTTATTTTTTAGGCCTGAGTCTGACCTTTTGAAAGTCTGACATGGTCTATTAACCTGCTTTAAAAACTATTTCACATAAATATATTTAAATAAATAATTATATTTATTTTTAAATATACTAATGAACAAATAAACCAATGAAATTAAACTTCCTTTTGATATTTAACATGATATTTTGGAGAATTTGACTATATAGGACATCATATTTCAATTTTAGTTTATAATAATACATTTATATATGTGAAGAAATTAATGTGGAGTAATAAACTTGAATTACTGAAAAAGTTAATAGATTTATAATTTAATCAAAGTACAGAATTTAATATATAATAACAATAGATGTAAAAATATTATTCATATTTACTTAAATAGGCCGGCCTAGTAGGCTTAAAAAGTTTTTTTATTGGTCTGGAGCCTGACATTTTTAGCTGAATAGACTTATAAAAAAGTCTTGGGCTGCTCTATTTAAAGAAATAGGTTGAGCTAGACCAAAACTTGCCTAGTGAGCCTGTCAAAACAGATCTTTCTGTTCTGTTTTGATTTTGGTGTTGGGATATGTTTCAGTCAATTTTAGAATATATTGTTTTTATTTAAATAAACACTGTTTAGGGTCAGTAAAATGTGAAGCCTTTAATTAACTATTTTTTCTAAAAAGAATTAAAATGAAATGTAGACGAATTAGATGTCGGTATGGCTCTTAAGTGGACTTGTCGAGTTGTTTCTTCCTAGATGTCAGTTACTGCCCCTAGATCAGTTGAGTTCTATGACGAGTTTTAATCGATAGTTTAAGATGACGAAGTTAATTACTAATGACGAAGTATAAGGATGATGCTTGATTACGACGATGTTTAATTATGAAGATGTTTATAAATGATGAAGTTTATATATGACGATGATTTTAATTTGTGACGATGTCTTTGTATCTCATGCATTCATTCAAGTGTCCGTATATTGTGACAATGTTAAATTTACGATGTTCCCGTGCGTATGCACAAAATGACGATGTAAATGGCGATGAAAATGTTCAATAAAATAACTCTGACTTCCAAAAACCGGTACCACATGCATTTAATGCATCTCATACATTTAATGCATTTTTTATTTCCTGTTGGCTTGTGATTGATGAATTGATGCTTGTCTTGTATCTAATTTACTAATAATAATTGTGAAGGTGAAAAACACGAGAAGGGGGGTTGAATTGTGTTTTAAAAAATTGTTTCTTTTGTCTTAAGAAATCTATAAATGCAGCGGATATGATAAACTTAACTAAGCACAAGACACAAATAAAACAGTGAGAGAGAGAGAGGGAGAGATAACACACAGAATTTTTATACTGGTTCCTCTCACAAAACGAGAGTAGTCCAGTCCCCTTGCACTTCCAAGGGATTTCACTATAATCACGAAGATTACACAACTAATGCTCAAGCACACAAGCAAGAGACTTCCTTGCTCTAAGTCACACAAGACAAAGAGACTTCCTTGCTTAAGCACACAAGCTTAAGACTTCCTTGCTCAAGTCACACAAGACTTAAGACTTCCTTGCTCAAGTCACACAAGACTTAAGACTTCCTGCTCTAAGTCACACAAGACTAAGAGACTTCACAAACTAACTTAATACAAAGATTAAGTAGGACTGAAAGTTCTAAGCAAGACTCTCTAAACACTAAGCTCAGAGTCTGTAATATCAAAAGATATTTAACTTAGAATATAACACTAGAAAGAATAACACAGTACACAACTTTGAATATGATTTGAATCTTTCTAAGTTCAGATGATCTTCCAGTAGTCTTCTCTCTATGAGGATGTCTTCTATTTATACTCTAGGTATAAAGACGTTGAGAAGAGAATCGTTGGTTGTACACTCTCTTTTTTTTGTTGACAAGACGGTTGTACTCTTTGACAGGACCGTTGTACTATTGCATTGCTTATTAGATGTCTTTCTTCAGAGAGAGTTCTTCAGGATCTGATGATACCGTTAATTTGATCTTCTGAAGATGTACACACGCTTCAGACTGTGTTTCTTTCTTTTGGCCTCTGAGGACTTCTTCAGAGGCTCTGATGCTTTCAGCACCATCAGAGCCTTAACACTTCAGACAGTGTCCTTCAGACGCCCAAATGATGATCTATGAGGATGATATTTTTGCTTTGTTCCTGCACACTAGATCATTTATTAGTAATACCAATTGTCCATTTAATACCTTGTTATCATCAAAACTTAGGGTGTTTTATTAATAAAACTCATTTTGTTCCAACAATCTCCCCCTTTTTGATGATGACAAACATAGGTATTAAATACAATTGTTTGTTGATTAATTTAATTATGTCAACATCAGTTTGTTGAGGTTTGTAAGCTCCCCCTGAGTCTGATAAACCATTAGGGATAGGTTTGCAAGCTTCCCCTAAGTTTTATCCATAATTAAGTTGAATTAGTATAAGAACAATTTGATAAACTTGATTGTATCTGCATACTTGACTCTCAGAGTATAAGGTTTGCAAGCTTAACTCTTGAATCTGATAAAAATAATTAAGAGCACAATCTTAACTACCTTCATCTATGCAAACACAATTATGTTTATTAATTTGTTCCCCTTTTCACTTAAGTTCATAAATATTTTGCAAGAGAAAAATAAGATTCTTATTTCAGACAGTTTCAGATATTATTATGTAAGTAGAAATAAGAAACTACTGACAATTGTATAACTACAACTAAAATAATACTCCCCCTTTTGTCATCAGCAAAAAGAATTTGAAACAAAGAAATAAGTTTCAGTAAGCTAAAACAAAAAGGTAAAAAAAATCCTAGGGGTGTTTGGAAAAATGGAGAGTGCGAAGTTGTTGAGCCAGTCTTTCAGATGCCCCTGAGTATGCTAGCAGCTCTATCAGCTTATCGTTTTGTTCAGAAAGCGTATCTCGTATTATGTGAAGAGCTGTTGCTATGAGGTCTGAACTATCTGGTTCTGGCTGTGCCACAGGTGGTGCAGATACTGGTGGACTTGGACCACTAGGAGAGTGAGTCTCATGATCAGTTGGTACATCAATTCTATCATATATTGCAGTTATAGTATCTAAAAGCATCAGAGGTGGGGAGGAGTTGGGAGAATTTGATGGAATTGGTGAAGATGGGTCAGATGAGATGGCATTGGGTGGTTCAGAGGTTCCATGAATGGGAGAAACTCTAAAAGAAGTTTCTTTCAGAATCTCTTCTTCAGAGAGAATTTTGGGTGATGACTGAGGGATAGAACAATTTAATGGCTCAGCTGTTTCCTCCTCAGGAATATGCTTAGCTTTGGAAGAGAATTGTTCAAAACTATTCATAAGATTATCAAACGATGAGCCAGAAGACTCTGACTCAGAGTCTGAAATGTTAACAAATTCAGGTTCAGAAGATGTTGGATAGATGGTATGGAGGGGTTGAACATGTTCAAGAATAAATGCTTCAGATATTTGATTGCAATAATTAACAAAATGAGTTTTACCAGAATCTGATCTTTGTCTCTTTTGTCCCCTAGAGGTGCAATGCTTTGTGCGAGGTCTTTTGAGAAATTTCGCACTTAGCAAGTCTTGGACAGAAGAGTCTGCAACCACTGGCTCTTTGTCAGCCTCTGGATGATCATCCTCTGACCTATGTCTAGACGCCTCTTGCATGGAGGGTTCCTCATCCACTTCATCTTCTTCATAGTCACTGAACACCTCTTCCTTAACTGCTCTCATAATCTGTGCAAAAGTTGGGCCTTCACCTCTTCCAATGTCCTTATGAGTGATGGGAGTTCCTTTTTCCTTCATTAACCTCATGTATTCTAAAATGACTTCAGGGGGTTCATTATCAAAAATGAAGGCATCACTGATTGGTTTGAATTTGGTCTTATTCACTAGAAGAAGTTTTTGGGGATAGATGAGCTGGTCTGATCTCTTCAAACGCAGACTCACTAAGACTTTAGCATCAAGAATTGGAGCTCTAACTTGTTCAAGATCGTCAGACACTCCAGCAAGCATGAATCTATCAGGAAGACAAAGTTGCTCAAAAATGAAGCTTAGAAGCCTGGGATGAGAGATCAATTTGGAAGGATTTTCAAACTTTTGAGCTTCACAGATTGTCTCACATAGATGATGAAAAAGATAGGCAGGTAGATTCATTTTCCTTTTGGTGGAGAGGAAGTAGATAAAGTGTCTCTGATCCCAATTCAGAGAGTCACTGCCAGTATCTCTTGGTAGAAAAGAAGAGAACAAAATTTTGGCAAAAACCTTTGCACGATCATTCAGATGACTCACCTTGTTGGACAGCTTCTGATCTTTAAAAAAAAGTCTGGCAATATCATCCAGATATACTGACTTTCTCCCAGAAGCTGCAGTATAGAGTCTTATCATTCCAGTGTTGGGAAGATTTAGCATTTTGGCCAAATTGCTTCTTGTCAAAACGACTTGAAAGCCTCCAACACTAGAACGAATTTTTGTTTCAGTAAATTTTCTTAGACCTAGTTCTTCTCTTGATTTTCCTTTATTTGCACTTGGGTTTTGATTAATTAGACTTTGAAGTTCAGCATTAGCATCTGCCAAAGTTACAACTTCACTCTTTCTCCAGAAATCAAACACTAAATTGGAATAGATAGGTCCATTAAGCATATCCAAGTAGTGCCCCCAACCTTGTGCAGTAAAGAATTCCTTGTAGTCATGTCCATTGACTTTCAAGGCCTCAAAGTCTATTGGTCTTTCCATAACCAATTTACTTTCCTCAAACCTAAGATTCATAGTGGCATCTTTAAGATGGGAGTCTTGAGCATATATGTTGATTGGAATGTCCTCTGGGAATCTTGAGACAGATGATGAGCTTGCCATTTGAGATTAGTGAGTAGGGTTTTGCTAGTATGAGGAAGAAAGAAGGTGCTCTGGGTTTTTAGAAGAGACGGGCTAGAAGGGAAAGTGAACTTGTGCGAGAAGGGAATAAAAAAGATTTTGAAAAACTTAAAACAATGATGGGGGAGTACATTCGTTGCAATTAAGAATTTCGTCATAAACTGCCTTTACACAAACCAATCACAGACTTAAGAGGAAAGACAAATTAATTGACATGTGTACTCCACATGGGTAAACACTTCAGAGCTTTAAAAAAATTTCAGCGTCTGAAGACTTTCCATTCTTCAGAGGCTGAATTTACAATTTTGTAAGTCAGAGCTTGATATCTTCAGAGACTAGAGTCATGTTCAGATGCTTTTTAATAAAATCTAGTCTTTCAACTGCTAAGGGTTTTGTAAATATGTCAGCCCATTGTCTTTCAGTTTCAATGTATTGAATATTTACACTACCCTTCTGAACAAGGTCTCTTATGAAATGATGTTTGATTTCAATATGTTTAGCTCTTGAATGCAAAATTGGGTTTTTAGAAAGTTGAATAGCTGCAGTGTTGTCACAGAAAAGTGGAATATTATGACTATTAACTTTGTAATCCTCTAACTGATATCTCATCCAGAGTAGTTGTGTACATCACTTGGCTGCTGATATATACTCTGCTTCTGCTGTTGACAAAGCTATTGTAGTTTGTCTTTTGCTAGCCCAAGATATAAGATGTTCACCCACAAATTGACAGTTGCCACTTGTGGATTTTCTCTCAATCTTATCTCCAGCAAAGTCAACATCACAGAATCCTATCAACTTATAATCATTTGATTTCTTATAAAATAATCCAAGATTTGTGGTTCCCTTCAGATATCTAAAGATTCTCTTTACAGCAGTAAGATGAGATTCTCTAGGATCTGATTGGAATCTACCACACAAGCATACACTAAACAAAATATCAGGTCTTGATGTAGTTAGGTAAAGTAAAGAACCTATCATACCTCTGTAGAGCTTCTGATCAACTTTGCTTTCTGAATCCTCCTTGCTGAGACTGCTTGTTGGATGCATTGGAGTTGTCATTGGTTTGCAGTCATCCATGTTGAACTTCTTCAGCAGCTCCTTTGTATATTTTGTTTGATGAATGTAGGTGCCATCTTTGTCCTGGTTGATTTGTATTCCCAGAAAGAATTTTAGCTCTCCCATCATGCTCATTTCAAATTCCTCCTGCATAATCTTAGAAAACTCTTTGCACAAAGATGAATTAGCAGATCCAAAAATAATATCATCAACATAAATTTGAACAATTAGAATGTCATTCTTAAATGCTTTGCTGAAGAGAGTATTGTCAACATGACCTTAGTCTTTCATACCAAGCTCTGGGTGCTTGTATCAGTCCATAAAGAGATTTCTTTAATTTAAAAACATGATCAGGATGTGAAGTATCTTCAAAACCAGGAGGTTGTTTGACATATACTTCTTCAGAAACGTAGCCATTTAAAAATGCACTTTTGACATCCATTTGATACAAAATAATACTATGATAAGTAGCATATGAAAGAAGTAGTCTGATAGCCTCAAGTCTTGCTACAGGAGCAAATGTTTCAGTGTAGTCAATTCCCTCTTGTTAACTATACCCTTGAGCTACCAGTCTTGCCTTATTACGAACAACTTCTCCTTGTTCATTTAATTTGTTTCTGTAGACCCATTTTGTTCCAATGATATTTTTCTTGTAAGGCTTGGGTACTAAGCACCAAACTTCATTTCTTTCAAACTGGTTGAGTTCTTCTTGTATTGCAACAATCCATGCATCATCAGCTAGTGCTTCATTAGTTGAACTTGGTTCCACTAAGGAGATTAATCCAATTAATGAATCTTCATTTCTGAAGCTTGATCTGGTTTTTCTTGGACTATCCTTATTTCCCAAGATTAGCTCTTCTAGATGAGATGATTTGTATTTGAAGGATTGTTTTGATTGCTCAATTCTGCTTGGACTACTTCTGATAAGTTCTGATGCTGGATGATCTTCAGAGTCCAAGGCTTCAGGAACTGAATTTGTTTCTTCAGAGGTTTGTTGAGTTGATCCTGATGTCTCTTCAGGTTCTGAGTCTTCATCATCTGATAGTTGAATATCTGCAAAATTCTCAACTAGCTCTGACACATGGTCAGGCAGCTTGTCATCAAATTTTATGTGCATACTTTCTTCCACTGTATGAGTTTCAGAATTATACACTCTGTATGCTTTTGAGCGTTCAGAGTATCCAATAAAGATACCCTTGTAAGCTTTAGCATCAAATTTCTTCAGATGAACTTTTGTGTTTAGATGTAACATGTACACCCAAATTGATGAAAGTAAGAAACACTGGGTTTCTTTCCCTTGAATAGTTCATATGCTGTCTTATTCAAAATAGGTCTAATATAGATTCTATTTTGAACATAACACGCTGTGTTTACAGCCTCTGCCCACAGATACTTAGCAATGTTAGTCTCATGCATCATGGTTCTGGCCATTTCTTGCAGAGTTCTATTCTTTCTTTCTACAACCCCATTTTGTTGTGGAGTTCTAGGAGAAGAGAACTCATGTAAGATGCCATATTTTTCACAAAAACTTTCAAACATTTCATTTTCAAATTCACCACCATGATCACTTCTAACTTTCAAAATGTGTAAACCTTTTTCTTTTTGTATCTGTGTGCAGAAATTGCTAAAGACATCATATGCATCATCCTTATTCTTGAGAAATTTAACCCAAGTCCATCTACTGTAATCGTCAACAATGACTAGTCCATATTTCTTCCCATTGATTGAGGCTGTACTCACAGGACCAAACAAATCAATGTGAAGCAGTTCTAAGGGATTGGAGGTAGAGACAACATGCTTTGGTTTAAAAGAGGTCTTTACACTCTTTCCTATTTGG
Organism: Trifolium subterraneum; assembly: GCA_951799995.1. Classification (NCBI taxonomy): domain Eukaryota; kingdom Viridiplantae; phylum Streptophyta; class Magnoliopsida; order Fabales; family Fabaceae; genus Trifolium; species Trifolium subterraneum. The sequence continues at coordinate 31,463,308 of OX637467.1, forward strand.
CAGGAACCACAAAGAGCATCTGAGTGATATTGAAGCTTAGGTAGGCCTCTGACAAGATCAAGTTTGCTGAGCTTAGAGATTAACCTCCAGTTAGCATGACCTAACCTCTTATGCCAGACCCACTTTTCTTCACTCAGAGTTAGTAAGCATTTTACCTCTTGGTCTGCCAAATCAGAAAGGTTTACTTTAAAAACATTGCCTATTCTCTTACCTTTGAACACTATGGACTTGTCAGACTCTCTAATTACAGTACATAATCCTTTATCAAAGTTAACCACAAACCCATTGTCACAAAATTGACTGATGCTAAATAGGTTGTGTTTAAGTCCATCTACGAACCAAACATTATTAATAGAGAGGGAGGAATTACCTACAGTACCTGTACCTTTGATCTTGCCTTTCTGATTTCCTCCAAAGCCGACTGTTCCACCATCTTCAAGTTTCAAAGATGAGAACAATTTCATATTACCAGTCATGTGCCTTGAACATCCACTATCCAGATACCATGATTGATTACTATTTTCTTTCAGACTGGATAGCTGTAGAATAAACAAGGTCAATCATTGTAATAATATCCTCTATATTCATTGTGAAATTCTCTCCAATAATCATTTGCCTTGTCCACTTCAACAGCTCTGGAAGTAAAGTAATGTTTAGGAACATAAGCTTTCCTTCCATAGCTGATCACTTGCTTCCATTCATCTGGTTTGAAATGATTCTTCCTACAGTGAAAATCTGAATAGAAAACAATTTTACATTTTGGTACCCATTGTTGTCTGGGTCCAGTTTGGTTAGTTCTATATCCTTTAGTTCTTCTTTGCCTTTGTGAAAAACTTTGTGGACTACTAAAGAATTTTCTTTGAAAGTTTGGTCTTTGAAAATTGACCCTCTTAGTCCAGGTTCTGAGTTGCTCTCTTTGAGGTTCTGAAGGACAACCTCTGAAGTACCTTCAGAGCTTGTCTTGCAGACCCCAGAAATACCTTCAGAGTCTGAAATAATCATAGCTTTGCCTTTGTTTTTCTCAGGCACAAAGGTTGAATAAAGATTATCAGAAATATTATTTACACTAATGTAAGCTTTTGTTTCCCATACGATTTACCATATGAGTAACCAATACCTTCGCCTACATTTTTACAAACATTATAAATCATAGACGCCATTTTACTTTTGTTGACGTTCTGATGAACAAATTCCTGAAGAGCAACCTCATGCTCATCAGTAGGTTTGTTGCATCTTGTGCATCCATTTTCAAGTTCTTTAATTTTGATTAAGGAATTTTTATATAGATCTTGAAAATGTTCAGCTCTCTTTGCTAACTGATCCTTTTGTGTTTTTAAAAGTTTTAGTTTAGAGGATGATTTAGCAAACTTATCTAAAGATATACCAAGATAGGTTAAAAGTTGTTCTTTAGAATAATTTAACAATACCTGTTCAGATTCAGAGTCTGATTCATCAGAGTTTGATCCTTCAGAGTCTTCACTAGCTGTAGCCATCAGAGCCACATTTGCTTCTTCATCATCACTATCTGAGGATGCTTCCAGGTCTTCAAATGTTGCCATTAAGCTCTTCTGAAATCTCGTCTTGTAGTTACTGAACTTCTTGTCTTTGTCTTTTGATGAAGCTTCAGGACATTCAGCAATGAAGTGTCCTGGTTTGTTGCACTTGAAGCAATTCTTCTCTTCTCTGCTGGGAGTGCTCCTTGAACTATTTCCTCTTTGATTCTTACTCATCCTTGCCCATTTTTGAAAGTTTCTGGTGAGCATGGAAAGTTCTTCATCTTCTTCTTCTTCTTGATCATCTGAGGAAGAGTCCTCTTCAACCACCAGAGTTTTAGCTTTGACAGTTTTTGAAGATTTCCAGGTTGAAGTTAAAGCTACTGATCTTTCTTTCTTCTTCACTGCATCAGCATTCAATAACATCTCATGGCTCTTGAGATTGCTGATGAGTGATTCAAGAGAGATTTTCTCAAGATCCTTAGCTTCCTCAATAGCTGTGACCTTAGGTCTCCATTTGTCAGTCAAGCTATTTAAGATTTTCCACACATGATCAGAGGTTGTATAGCTTTTCTTCAGAACCCTGAGGCTAGACACCAGAGTCTGAAATCTAGAAAACATTGTCTCAATGTCTTCATCAGGTTTCATGGTAAAAAGCTCATACTGCTGGACCAGTAGTCTTGCTTTGGCATTCTGAACTTGCTTATTACCATCATAGTTTGAGCATAGAGAGTCATACATAGCTTTAGTTGTAGATCTATCCATGATTTTAGTATATTCATCATGAGATATTGCAGACATCATGATTTGTTTGACCTTGTTGTGTTTAGAAAAGATCTTCTTGTCTTCAGCAGATAGAGCTCTTTTCTGAGCTATGGTAATCTTACCATCAGAGCCTATTCCATCAATAGGTACTCCCTCTTCTATCAAGTCCCAAAGCTCGTCATCAATTCCATTGACATAGTGATAGATGTTATCTTTCCACCATTCAAATCTTAGAGCATCACCACTAAAGATTGGAACTTTTTTGTTGCTTGAGTCATGATTAGACGCTGAAGAGGTGGAGTTCATATTGTCGTAGTTGTATTGAACGTTGGATAGATCTGTATTAGAAGATGTAGGAATATTTGCAGGTGTAGATTCTTCCCCAGACATACAGTGTTTTTCAAAGATCTTTTACTGTCTCACTGTGAAGTGATTAAAAGACAGAACCGGAGCTCTTGATACCAATTGAAGGTGAAAAACACGAAAAGGGGGGTTGAATTGTGTTTTAAAAAATTGTTTCTTTTGTCTTAAAAAATCTATAAATGCAGCAGATATGATAAAATTAACTAAGCACAAGACACAAATAAAACAGTGAGAGAGAGAGAGAGAGAGATAACACACATAATTTTTATACTGGTTCCTCTCACAAAACGAGAGTAGTCCAGTCCCCTTGCACTTCCAAGGGATTTCACTATAATCACAAAGATTACACAACTAATGCTCAAGCACACAAGCAAGAGACTTCCTTGCTCTAAGTCACACAAGACAAAGAGACTTCCTTGCTTAAGCACACAAGCTTAAGACTTCCTTGCTCAAGTCACACAAGACTTAAGACTTCCTTGCTCAAGTCACACAAGACTTAAGACTTCCTGCTCTAAGTCACACAAGACTAAGAGACTTCACAAACTAACATAACACAAAGATTAAGTAGGACTGAAAGTTCTAAGCAAGACTCTCTAAACACTAAGCTCAGAGTCTGTAATATCAAAAGATATTTAACTTAGAATATAACACTAGAAAGAATAACACAGTACACAACTTTGAATATGATTTGAATCTTTCTAAGTTCAGATGATCTTCCAGTAGTCTTCTCTCTATGAGGATGTCTTCTATTTATACTCTAGGTATAAAGACGTTGAGAAGAGAACCGTTGGTTGTACACTCTTTTTTTTTTGTTGACAAGACGGTTGTACTCTTTGACAGGACCGTTGTACTATTGCATTGCTTATTAGCTGTCTTTCTTCAGAGAGAGTTCTTCAGGATCTGATGATACCGTTAATTTGATCTTCTGAAGATGTACACACGCTTCAGACTGTGTTTCTTTCTTTTGGCCTATGAGGACTTCTTCAGAGGCTCTGATGCTTTCAGCACCATCAGAGCCTTAACACTTCAGACAGTGTCCTTCAGACGCCCAAATGATGATCTATGAGGATGATATTTTTGCTTTGTTCCTGCACACTAGATCATTTATTAGTAATACCAATTGTCCATTTAATACCTTGTTATCATCAAAACTTAGGGTGTTTTATTAATAAAACTCATTTTGTTCCAACAAATTGTTCATATGATTTTCCTATTCTTGTTATTATTGCACTGTTTAATAATTCTTCAGATATTTTTCCTAATCATGGTCTCAGCGCAGAATTGGAAATCATAGCATTCAAAAAAATGTGACCTTTTTCCACTCTTAAGATGTTGTTTCAAGTGAATGACAACATATAGCTCATAATTGAGTATTGAAAATGTTTTGATTTTGAGATTGGGGATTTTTTGTTGTAACTTCAAATTGGAGCAGATGAAAGCTATGATTTATTTTTTAAAATTCTAAATTTTGGGTTAAAATCAGAATTCGTTTTTGGGTTGATTTTCATTTTATGAATTTTGGAAAATTTTGTTTTTGGGTTGATATTTTTTTTTAAGGAAGAAGATTAATTAAGACGATGAACAATTGATGAAGATATTCATTAAAAAGTTCATTTAATTTTAATAAAAAATATTTTAAAAATAAAAGTTTTTTTAATAAGAAAATGAAAAAATGAGTTTATATGTGCGTGTTATAAAATATAAATGATCTATATAAAAAGAAGAAAAAAAAAGTTAAAAACTAATGTATTGCAAATAAAATAGATAAAATACGCCTATGCAATTTTGCAATCAAATGTCCACGCACTTGCCAATATGATCTAATTATGTAACATTATTCAAATTGAAATTACTAGTATATTATAGAATTAACTTAATAGACTATTCTTGACAAAAAAAAAACTTGAATAAACAATTTTTCAGCAAAATATTGTGTATAATTTTTTTATGAAGGAGGAGGATACTTTTTGGTGGGCAATGAACACGGAAATCGAGGTCAACCAGTCAACGACTTTGTCCATTTATACAATATTACAATCGACTTGAGATTGATTCAGTATTAGAGTATGAATTACTAATTAATTACTAACTAAGTAATACTCCATGAATAGGGTGATTAGTTTATTATCAGAGACTTTCTTGATAATCTCATTCAAATTTGAATCCATGAATAGGCTCCGAAAGGTATTGATTAAGCCTGTGTATATATATTAATTAATTTAAAAAACGAATAATTAAACTTTATTTTGATGGCAGTTGTTGTCATAAACAAAATAAATGGTCAAAATAGAAACTTAATTTAGGTAGGCATGTTAACATCTTGGAACATACTGTAATTTGGCAGTTTGGAAGTCTGTTCAAATAGTCGTTGTTAACTGTTTGCTCTCACATTACATCACCTGTGACATAAGTAACTATTACGTTTTCCACAATATTGTCTCATTATAGTTACGACCATCTATTAAAATTGTCGTAAAAAATAAAATAAACGGTGCCTCAATCATTTGTTAAATACGTTAATAATAAAATTTTATGTTGAAATTTGTGTAATTAATATTAAAAAATGTAAAAATTTATCTTTTTAACCTGCCTTATTTTTTCACCACCAGTATCCGACTTACTGTACCGCCTAATGTAGTTTAAAGTCAGTTCTGACATTAAGTGGTTTTGGTCTCGTTTCGATTAGTTACCATGACGGTTGGTCTCTTTTCCGTTAAATCTTGCTATGATGTTCTGTTGCATTTTTCTAATTTTGTTGAATTGGAATCTAATGTGTTGGCTGATTTGCATAAGCTTTACAAAAATGATGTGCCGTCTAAAGTAAATATTTTTGGATGAGACTACTTCAAGAGGAATTGCCTACGAGGGTTGCCCTTCACCGTAGAGGTATTTTATTTAATCCACTTGATCTTCATTGTATTTTTTGCTCTTCACAATACCAAGATTGCGGCCACTTGTTCTTCCATTGTCCGTTTGTTAAAGATGTATGGAAAACTGTCTTTTAGTGGTTAGGACATGGTTTACCTTTAGGAATGGAAGGTTGGAATCACTTTTTATCTTTTAGTTCTCTGGTTAAAACAAAAAAATGTGCTCGGGTTAGACATCTGATTTGGTTGGCCACCACTACCTGGTGTATTTGGAAGCTCAGAAAGAACATTATATTCAATGGGGCTCGGCCAAATGCTTCTCTTCTGGTAGATGACATTAAATCTTTCTCTTGGTTTTGGTTTGGTGGTCGGTTCGGCCATAAGCTATCTTATTCTTTTTCTTATTGGTGTATGAATCCTATTGTATGCCTTCAAAGCATACTATAACTTGTTTTATATTGTAAGAGATTAAATACCCCCTTGTATTCCCTTATAATTTTACTTATAAAAAAAAACTAACGATTAGTTTTTCACCATGAATTTTCTCTTTAGTTTTCGTTTTTGATATACTTAATAAATGTTCTAGAAACCCTATTTAACATAACTTTAGTTATAATAATCATGAATTTTTTCTTTAATTTCCTTTTTTGATATATTCAATAAATGTACCATTTAACATGACTTTAATTGTAATAAGGATCAGAGAGTATATCATGTAAAAAGAAATTAGAATTTTATATTTCCTCCTTTTTTTTTATAAGCGTCCGTTTAGAATAGGAACAACAAATTACGAAAGTGTACTTTTGCACTTTATCTTCCTATTATAAATGTCCGTTTAGAATTTTATATTTCCTCCATTTTTTCCAAATATATAGCATTAATTAGTTTTATTGAAAAAGATATAAGAGTAATTGACAAATCGTATCCTTAAAACACTAAATAGACAGTTAATTAGAAACGCTAAATCTGACAAAACTGGACAATTAAAAAAAAAAAGGGAGTAATGTTTTAGAATTTGGAGTGTGGCCTCATATTGTTAATTTGATAATAGATGTGATGTCATATATTACGATAGAATTTTGTACTTCCTGTTTTTGATTTTAAAAAAATGAGTCTTGCGTTTTTACACACAAATTAAGAAAAACAAACATATGATGCTTTTACTAAATTAATCTTATTAACTATTTCTCAAAATGGAATAATGTTTTGGAAATAGTCCACATAATACTTATTAGAGGGTAAAATTTGAAGGAAAAAAATTAACCTACATCAAAAAATGTATATAATTAACATTTATTTTGAAACAAATTATTTTTGTCAAAGTGACACTCATTTTAAAATCGAAAGAATACTATTTTAAAATTTGAATTGTTTTTATAATAAAATTTGAATTTGATTTAACTTAAACTTTACAAAATCAACTTAAAAAACACACTTTTTTGAGAAAATAATCAACTTAAAAACACACTTGTTGAGACTATATCTCGTCCAAAAATAGGAAATAACTAAAATATTGATGAAAAATGTTATAGATTATTTCTTGATAATAAAAATTGCCAAATAATTTAAGGTGAACAAATATTTTAAATTAAATATGATACTAATTATGAGAAATAAAAGTATTATAATTAGTAAGTATTATTTGATAATGTAAGTAGTATCTTATAATATCCTACATGTTTTGTAAATCTATCTAATAATATCCCTTATAAAAGTATCCAGTAATAATGTTTGTTTAACAATTCTTCTTTGAGCTTTTATTTCATTTCATATCTGAATGGTTACATGTGTGTGTTATTAGATCCATAAATAAATACACCACAAAAAAAAATCTATAAATAAATAAATAAACAAAAGTAATTGAAAGGAGATCCATAAATTATTTTTACCAATTATTTATCAATACATTAGGAAAAGGGGGGAAGATAACTGCAATATCTGGTTAATTTGCGATACTGTTGAACACATAAATCATGAAGTACAACCGCTACCTAAATTGAAGTAAGGGTCAACTAAATAATTAATTCAAAGAATACCTGACTTAAAATGTGTCATGAAGAAACAAAAATAAAATAAAAACAAAAATTTTAAGTCAAAAATAAATTCTTTGTTAAAATTATTTTAAGTAGAAAAGATTGTTTTTAAAATTTCAAGATCATATTACCATTTTTTATTTTCTTAATCATTACTCTGGAGAATTTAATTTATATGCACCGTCAGTGTAAAATTATTTTACACATGCATCTAATAATATATCGACACATCATGTATGGTAATTAAAAATACATCATGTATCACATTCATTAATTGATGTGGCAACACATTATTAGATGTATGTGCAAAAAAAACTTACACCGACAGTGCACAACAATTAAACTCTACTCTGGAACATATTTAGCATTTTCCCTTAAAATAATAGGTCAACTAATATTATTTTTTGTTTAAATCATAAATATCTTGCATGCAATTAATTCTACAATCTGTGGAATAAGACTCACTGCAGTTAATAATCCCTGCAGTTCCTGAATTTAAAATTGGCCGTTTAATTATTTTTTAAGAAATTCTGTATTTTCTTTTCTGTCAAAAAAACTCACTTAATTACTCACAAATACAGTGAATGTAGAAATATTTCACAGTAGGAAATTCAAATCCCTGTACCCTGGTAGGATATATTGTGGGGCAAAATATTTTCTCAAGTTATAACACTAATGGGACGGATTAGAACTCTTAAATGAACAGTGCAAATATACTATATATTTTATTGAATAAGACTGCAATAAGAAAAGTCAAGAACCGGTATAAATCCTTGAATGCAAGAAATTGACAAAATTAACAAAATGAAAAAGTCCACATAGAAAGAAGAATGAAGGAGGGAGAGAATTTAAGATAAAGAGATAATGCTCGAATTCAAGGCAATAGCAGGCCTCAAACATTGGATCTCTCAATTTAAAACCTATTTTTTTACCATCAAATCAAAACCTTAAACATTCTATCACTTAAGACAATTTTAAATATTATTCAAAACTTGCCAATCCAATACATAGTACATTTTTCGTAATATAAACAATAATATAAAAATTCCATAGAAAAATACCTGGAACTATTGGAATGTGGAGCATTATTTTGAAGCATGGAAAGTTTATGTCGGTAACCGAATGAAAAAGCTTGAAATACAATATACATTAATAAAGTCCAATCCATTCTCAGTAGCTATATAAATCAGTATAGTTAAAATAGTCATGCAGAAGAACTGTTGTTCAAAGAAAAATATATACACCGAGTGAATTGTGGCTCTAAAATTAAATTTCATATATTGATGGATTGTTGGCATCACATTCAGAAAAATCTGCGGCTAATGATTTTGTTTGATGGGTCAATAAACAAGCACAAATGTTATTCAAACACAATTATCTAACAAATATACAAGTATAATATTTTTTGCATGTCTCAAATTCCGTGCTATAAGTGAAGAGAGAGATGTCGTATTTTTGTCCCACAAGTTGACGTTGATAACACACCTCAAAAAAAAGTGGCATCCAGAAACCTTGACAAGACAAATGACAGGGCCCGAGAGCAATTTTTCCTCCTAAAGGTGCATTGTTGTCACATTGTGGCCTGGCATTGGTGCAGAAACAATTGAAATCGTTTCTCTAAGCTGGGTCAGTATATGTTTAGCAGAAAACTATGACAGTTTAATATTCCATTTCTATTGAAGAATATATCGTTATTGTGTGGCAGAAGGTGAAGGTAGTCCCTTAGCGTGTTGACTCTCCATCTCAAGAACCATCAACGATTTTTGCCTCTGATATCGGTTTCTCTTGGCTGCTAATGCTGCGAATGAAGCAATAAAAAAGTCAACAGATAACAGAGGGCTTCAAAACATGAAGAAAAAGAGATATAATTCTATATAAATAAAACATTTCTGTATTATCTCTTTCCCTATGTCCAAATTATTTCGTCTCATTTGTCACGAGATTTCCCTAAAGTTAGGATTACGGCAAATGTCAATTTGGACTCCTTATCCTTTCATCTTGGTAATAAATATACTTACTAACCCAAGCCTTCTAACAACTAATTTGACTATATCTCTAGTCAATGTGTGATTGGTACAAATCAATAGGCTTCTCCAGATACCATGATAAGAAAGAGGTAACTGGAAAGGCACACCCCTTCGAGTCCAGTATCAGAAAATTTGAGCATGGACAAATGCATATTGTCCCATAACATACGAGACACCGAGACCGTGTTGAAAAAGACGAAACCAGAAGAAAAAAATATTTGCAAACTAAAATTAGCACAAGTAGACAGTGTAAACCAACAAGTGTTCCCATCGAGCAAAATCCTAGGATGACCTTCGGAGAGGAAAGTGCTAAGGTTGACAAGGATAGGTATCAGAGATTAGTTGGTTAGTTGATTTACTTGGCTGATACCAGTCCAAATGTAGCACATGCAATCAGTGTTGTTACAATAAATTGACTATATGTATCGCTCATAATTATGTTCAACATGACTAGACAAAATACATTGAGATAGATTGAAATTTCAACAAAAAGAGGCTGGGTAGTATATATTGATAATTACAACCTGCATTCCTTCTGGGCATCAGCTCGTAAAAGAGGCTTAGTAGTATAGATTTCAATGTTGTATATAAATAGTTTATTATATTCATACATATTTTATTATATTCATACATATAAATATGATCTTATATTTTGTAATTATTTGTACAGATTGTAGTCCGGCCCATAAATTAGGCCTGTTTGGTATAGTGTAGTCTATTTAAACAGCGATTGTACTCATTGTGTTTTTGAAATACTCCCTCCGTAACACTATATAAGCAAAAATCACCTTTCTAGATTCATTGTAAAATTAATGTATTTGGTCTATAATATAGACTAGATACATTGATTATACAATGTACCTAAAAATGTGATTTTTGCTTATATAGTGTCATGGAGGGAGTAAAATTCAAAAAATTATTTTCCAAATCCACATTAATCTTCTTGAAATCATAATTACCTGTTAATTCATGAGGCAGAGCAAAGTCATAATCATTCCTTCTCCTCCTGATATAGATATAGACCACCAGTAGTATCAAACAGAAAACAAAAAAACTTGACAAGCCTATTGCAATTTTTCCCTCAGTGGATAATCTGCCGTTCTTCCAAAACATAGGACAAGCTGGCAGAGATGGTACACCGCACAAACCTTTGTTGGCAGAGAGACTGCAAACAAAAATACAACAAATTGAAGACCGCAAAGAGAATATTTCTCATTGAAATACATAATTAAATTTAATTCCACCATAATATATCATAACCTGGTACATTGGTGACATGCTACTTTTATGCCTAAAATAAAACAACCCTAGGAACATATGTAACACCTGGTACTGATCAACAATTCCCCAGCATCAGCGTAAAACTAACTAACAGGTTTGCCATGAGAATCATTTATTTGTTCACTATATAAAATGTTTTTCAGTACAACAAAGGCAAAATCACAACTATTGCATAGTCAGATTGAAGTTGAATTAATGTCGAAGATTTTTGAAATCATGCAACATATAATAATAAAGCAACTTGAATATCCATACACCAAAAATTGTAGTACAAAAGCTGAAGAAACAACTGACTACAGAAGAAGATAGAAGGATCTTTGCATAAGATCTAATATTGAGGTATTGTTTATCATTAAATGCTGATGACATATGATACCATAAGCCTGGGAAGGTGTGGAACCGCAAGCAGCTTATTTAAGATAAGTACACGCCAACAGACAATATCACAGTCACACAAACACAAGAAAAACAAACAGAATCATCCATCAAGCATATGGAAGGTAACTCATCAAATATTTCAACCAGAACACACTACACAAAAGTAGGCACAGTAAAACTATCAGATTAAAGTGACATACTCAATGGCTCCACCATGCACACCAATCGAATAGAGTTCATCCGGCACTTGTCCTTCCAATAAGTTACCATTCAATAACCTGGCATGACAAAATGTATTAAAAAAATGGAACGAAATAAGCAAAAATTGTAAGGATAAAAGGAACGCCTGCTCAAGACTCGCTAGAGCTTAAGTGTTACCTACCAATTCATTTCTACAATGTCGGTACACTTAAAGGGACCAAGAAAAATAGAATGATCTGTTTTAAATAGAAGTAGAAACAGACAGAATGATAAACTGAAACTGATGGAAATGGAATTAATGACATACTTAGGGTTCACTCTCATACACAAATTTATTCATTTATTGTTTTTCTTAATCTTTGTGAAAAAACCTTAAGCAACTCTTATTATAGGATGAAGGGAGTAGATGACAATGGAGAGAGATGAATCTCCTTGCAAATTGATGGGATCAAGCTCTCACTACTCAGTCCCTAGAATTGCCCACTACACACTTATCATCTCCCCACGTCCTCAATAACTTTCTTTATAAGTTATAACCACCTCACCTCCTTTCCTACCTTTCAATAACCACAAAGTGCAACCTGTCCATTTTTTTTATAATTTCCCACCGCCCTTCTAAGTTCTAATCATTTCACTTCTATACTCACTGCACTTTTTCATATGCCTATCAATACCGCCTCCACAGAAAAATAAATTCCCCTGGGGTCCCATAACTTGAAGCATTGTGACCATTGACCAAGCTATGTATGAGCTCGAAGAACTTCCCACAGAACCGAACGTTCTGTTTTGGGTTGTATTTTGGCAACAAAAAAAAAACAAAACAGGGCCATCCGAGGGAATGCGAGATTAGTCTCTGCACTTGCGCATGGAGGATACCTTGGTTTTTAAAAAAAAGCAATTGGTAGGTAAATTAATCTATTTGCCTCAAATTAGGACACTAGGACATTAAATTGTAAACTTGTTGATACTCCTTTGGATCCAAAGTCAAACTTAAGCCAAAACAAGGGTAGCCCGATTCAAACCAAGCAAGATAATAGAGAATAGAAGGAAAGATGAAATATTTTACGATGCCAAAATTTGTCATGTCCTATAAGTAGGATGCAATAGTTTTGATCTTGAGAAACATTGAAGATTCTCTTAAAAGAGCGTTAGATTACCATTATCATTTGCAAAAGCAAGAACCAAGAAGGATAAAAATTGTTTTTATTAGTTGTTCATATCTTATATTTGGAAACTGTTCTAATTCAATGTCTTATACCATGGGATCCAGTTTTGTATGTAATAACTAATTAACTAATAATTTGTCAATAAAATAAAATTAATTAACTAATAAATATAATTTTGGAAGCTTAGAGTTAACTAATAAATATACCACGGGATCCAAAAATTCAGTTTCACATTTCATTATATCAAGATACAGTTGTGATAAATATAAGGCTTTTGTCAACATATATCCTAAGAAATTAAAATGGCAATTATTACTTGCCTTAATTAATTAAAAAGAAGTATTAAATGATTTTACTTTTCATGTAATAGTTTCTACTTTATATTCATTAATCCGTGTCTTAACTCTTAAGGTCACATTTTAACCAAACCCTTAATACAATGCAGTTGGTACTTACACAAGCTGCAAACTTGAAGAAGCTATACTATCTGGAATTGAGCCTGTTAACTGATTGTTGGACAAGTCCCTACAATTTAAATTACAAATGAAACACGTAAAATATCAAATAAATTACATCACAGTATTTTCACAAATTATACATTTGCCTGGCTCCATAATTTACACATGCAAGAAAAACATACAGAATGTGGATATATTATATTCAATTATATAGCCATTTTGGTCTTCCATTTATAAATGAATAAAATATCAAATAGCTAATTCAATTTCAATATATGTCATGAAATTGTGCCTTAAAATGACATCAAATTGATTTCTAAGGAATGAAATGGTATTTAATTATCAACCAAAGACCAATCTAAAAATTCTAGTATATGGAGGACTAATGTCATGTGGCATATACCTCGTATGAAAGCATAATTGTCTTCTTAACTTCAGTATTCAATATAATGGGAAGTGTAAAAGAAATATCTTATGAAATGTGAATTTTCAGTGGTGAAAGAACTGGTGAACATATCATGAAGTAATCAGATATAGGACTCCAATCAATTGTGGTTTGTGAAGCCTTTTGCATATCATCTAAGAGAACTCTGAACTTACAAGTGAATCAGGGATTTTTGACCTAGGCCAGACGGTACTTCACCCACCAACGAATTAGAACTCAAGTTCCTGTGAAATTGAAAGAGAAATTACCATATAATAGATACCAAAATAAATGTTGCTTAAGTTTGTCTAGGAAAACAGGTGCTGAATGAATAATCTTTATTGAATTATGATCAGTACTATATATGTATATGGGCATCAGGATCCAAACTAGAGGTCAACATGCATGGCATCGTGCTGAGAAACATTACTATGAAAAATGGATGCAGATATGAGACTGAGGTGAACACTTGAATATTCAAGGAGTTCTGATGGTGAATAAGGATGGAAACAAACCATAAAGAGTGTTCATTCCTCATCAATACAATTAACATATCAAAACGTAAAAATCGAAGCCATCATAATGAAAGAACAAGTTTGATTGAAAGCATAAAAATTTTACTATTCTAAAAATGATTAATTCATTTTCTTCTGGTTATTGTTGTCAAAATATGAAGTGAACTAAGAATTGTATGAGTTTATGATTATAGCAAGGCATATAATGTTATCTCATTTGTTTTTCACTTGCTGACAGAAGGTTCATGTGCCTGAGCAAGTGAGAGGATAAGGACTAAGATATGGTTCTTTAATACGGAATATTTTCCGGAAGACCACCATTTTAAATATTAATTTTGTATTAGGTAAACTCTTATGAGCTTACGAAGTTCTATGAATACTCAAGAGTTTGACAACCTTAGTTCATAAAATAATAACAACAGTCTATGAGCTAGAAAATAAAAACACATGGCAATTCAAATCAAGGGGAAAATGGATAGACATGGGCCAATAAGTATGCAACCACATACTAGTACATGTTAACCTCAAAACATCTACGCCACGTGATGAGAAAGATAAGAAGCATATATGTAAACATTTAGCTACTGATACTTACAGGCTTACCAAGTCCGACAAAAGACTAATCTGCTCACTTATGAACCCTTTCAAGCCTTGACTGCCCAGATCTCTGAAATGAAAATTGAAATAAAAATAAATTAAAAATTGAAGTCTGAACAGGAAACAAATTGTAATTCCACCTTTTTATTTTATTTAGGTTTCAGAAATTCAAATATGCATTTGTGGAATTGGAAATAAACCCATGTTCACTACCTACCAAAGCTTTTTGGAAAAAAGAGTGTTGATAAGCCCCAAAGGTGGTTGCAGAATAGGAAAATGATATTTGTAATTTTGTACAAAAAAGAATAAGAAACCTTTTGATACAGTGCTATAACGACAGGATCTCACAAGTCTTTTAGATTTACCCACCATATGTAAATTTAGAACATAGAACCTACCCCACCATTAAAACTTACACATAAAGTTTGGCAAGTCAATTATTAAGGGAATTTTAAGTGAGATTCCTTGCACACATAGCACTAATAATAATCTTTATAAAACCAATCAAAAGCTCAATTGCATAATTTAAGAGAATGCAGAAGAATACTTACATTTGACTTATGACAAGAGCAGAATTATCCTTACTCATACGGCAGGTAACTCCCTCCCAAGCATCCCAATTAGTAGGAGCACAGGGATCACCATTCCAACCCATTCTTTCAGGAACCCGAAGTGAATCTTTCAGCGCTTTCATGGCAACCACTGCATCCAAAAAATTAGATTCTTTTTTAGAAAAAACCTTCACTTACTACCACAACTTTTATGTGGTATGGTTACTCTTCACTTTCAAGAAAATCTTGACCATGTCTTTCCTTTCCCAGCATTCACATCATTAAATAAAATAGAAATTGTTACCTAAATAAACCTTAAGAATCACACAATTGATAGGTAACAACCATATTTGCAAAATATCATAACCATAATTCCCTAACTAAGTTTCCATTAACACTAACACACAATAGATTACATAGATTCACAGTCACACACACACCCCATTATTAAAAAGTTACTAAAAGAAGCAATCAAATATCAGAATAATTTTAGGCAACAAAGTTTCCAAATTTGAATTAAAAAAACAATCCTTTCCAAATATAATCAACAAAGATCAAACACACACACACACACACCTTGTTGAGGAACAGTAGAAGGATCATCAGGAACCAAAGCATAATTCTCAATTCCACAAATGATAGGTGCACCAACAACCCCAACAAGCTTCAGACTCAACACACTGCTACTCAAATTCTTCACCATATGATGCCAAGTAAACGCAGCTAAATTTCCCACTTGTTTGTAAATATCCACTCTTGTCAAATTATCTCCATTGATGAACACATCAAACACCCTCTCTCCAGCTTTTTTCACTTTATCCTCTATCTCCGCAAAATGCAGCCACACAAGGTAATCCAGCTTCGCATCCACATTCAATTCATACTCCAAAACACCACCACCCTCCTCCGCAGTCTCTGCTGTAGTCGCTGCAGTCTGGTACAGCTTAGTTGGAAAGTAATTCGGCTTCTGATCAGTTCCAGCAATGCTACTCCTCGTGGATACTGCAACTACCTTGTTTTTTCCGGTTCGGTGATCCGAATCCGACTGCCATGATCTTCCGAACCGGTCATCATCGTTGGTGAAGCCCGGACCCCACTGATTCGAACCACAAGAGAGTCTCCCATAGTTAACAAGTATAGTATCATTATTAGCAATGGAAGCAGAATCATAGGAAGCTGGATCGACGGCGAAAAGCTCAAGCGATGAAATCACCGGAGGATCAGTGGCGAAGCTGTAGAAACAAATTAGGGCTTCATCTCGAAATGAAGCGAATAGGTCTGAATAAGCTCCGTTACGGGAAAGAGATTGAGGCCAAGGAGAACGCCAGGAGAATACAACGGTGCCACTAACGGAAACATCAAATGAAGGAGGATGAGATTTTCCGTCATAGTTATCGTAGACGACGAAGGTACGAATGAGGTAGCGTGAAGAGGGGAGTGAAGGGATTGAGTAGCAATTCTTCTTGCCGGAGGAGATTGGGAAGAGACGGAGAGTTTTTTCGTGTTGGTGGTGGAAATGGAGAGGCTCGGAGACGATTCCGGTAGTTCCGCCGGTGAAGAAACGGTCGGAGAGCCATGTTGTGTTGAATGAATCGGTGGTGTTTGTTGGACTACCACAGTCAATATGGTAAGAGATACCTGCGAGAAGAGAGAGAAGGAATGATGATAATGAGATAAGATTAAGAGAGAGAAAGTTTTAGTTAGTTAGAGGGTTAGAAAAGCATGTGCTTACCGTAGGGTAGAGCGGTGGAAACGGTGGCGAATATGAAGAAGAGAAAGAGAAAGAGGGGGAAAGGCATTGTTTGTGTGTGTGTGAGTGAGTTTAGTTGAAAATGTTGAGAGTATGGGTGAGGAGAGATAAAGGGTAAGTGAGTGACTGGGGAACAGGGACAAATTGTTTAAAGAGAAAGTGAGTAATGTAATAATAATAAAATGGAAAGGAAGAATTCACGGGGAAGGAAAGAAGGAAGATGGGGTGCGGGGTTTATGGTTTGTCAGTATGTGGTGGGTACGGCTGCCGTGAGACGGGGAGAAGAAAGAAGGAGAATAGTAAATGAGTTTTTTTTGTGATTTCATTTTCAAGTCTAGTCTCGTCTTTACTGTGCTTAGCTGGAATCTTTGGACGTTGTTAGCTTCCAAAAAATTGGACATGTGAATGAGGATGAATGACGGTGGTGACTTTGGACAGTTGAGGATTTAATAACAAAAAATTGCGGGTAATAATTATAGGTTTAATATGGTTTTTTATTTTACAAAATTATTTTGTTTTTTATTACTATAATAAAATAAAGTAACAAATCCCGTGAACTTAGTTCAGTTGGCAGGACATATATATGTTGGGGTCGAATTCGAACTCCGGTTTATTCACTTATCCAAATTTGGATTGCATGCAGTCATGTAGTCAGGAGATATCTGGTTGTTCGATTAAGATTGGACGATCCAGATTTAAAGCAAATTTACTCTCTATAAAATTATTATTTACATAATTTTAGTCAATATTATTAAATTAATGTGTATTTTTAAATAATTATTTTATTGATACGATAAGATTATTATAAAAAATAGGAGATTTTTAAGGCTTTGTTATATAAAAAATAGCGGATAGTTGATAAGCTAGTTTATAGTGGCTGAGCTTATAGCAAATAGCTTATAAGCTACTGGTTGAATGTATATTGTTTGGTAAAATTAGTGGTTGAACTAGCTTATAAGTATGAGATGACCTAAAAAAATATATCTTTAATTAATATTTAATTTTTTTCAAGGGGTAAAATTGAAAGAAAAAATGATAAGTTATAAACTAATATGCTACTTGAAATAGCGTCTGGAAAATAAGTTATAAGGTAGTAAAATAAGTTATAAACTCATACTGAAATGACTGTTACCAGAGTTTTTAACTTATAAATTAATTTATAAGCTAATTTATTTGTCATATCTACTACAATTTTCTAAATTGTCTCTTTTTGTCGATGTTCTACTCATGATAGTGAGATCTAAAACAGTTACGATGGTGATAGGTTTTAGGTATGGTGCTAACGATGGGAAATGTACATGTAAGTCACTTTAACATTTCAACACTCAAGTCAGTATGTGTCAAAGCTTGCCTTTATATAATTAGAATCTGTTATAACTGTTTGGGCCAGTTGACAATAGCTATTATTAGAGGTGATGATGGCTGATGAGATGAATCTAACAGCCCCCGTGAGTGTGTGAGGGTGTGTGTTTGCTGCATGAGATGCATAATAGTTATTGTATTTGTTACAATTTGCTTGCATGAGAAGCCTTTGTGAATGAGTGACCCAATTCAGAACAGTCAAAATTTTCATTATTTTTATCTTTATCTTTTGAAATTTAAAAATTTCATATTTAAACCAAGATCAATACATTCAAGCCTCAAAGGTTAATATAACCTCAGTCAATTCTGACTTTTCAAGTTATACTCATTCAATTGTTACAAATTAACTTCAGCAAGTTCTTACACTTGATGAAAGACCTTGTTTCGATTTAGGGTGATACAAAATTCAAAACTAGTTTGAGAAGCCTTATGAAAAAACACTAAGTAAACACAATGATATTTTGATCCAATAATTTTATAGAGTTGAAGTGTGAATGATAAAATAATAAGCTTGATGACTTGTGAGATAAAACAAATGTTGGATGAATTGTAGCTTAAACTCTTGCTTTTCATATGTATCAACATTTTATATTTATAGATACAAATGGTCTTGTCTAGCTTGATCCTTAAGCATGTCCGTTGTCAGCCCGTTTATAGTCGTGTGCATAAATAAAATAGCTCATAGTGAGTAATTTCACTAAAAGACAACCTGGCATAATGTTCTCCAAATATTCTTAAATTGAATACTTCATCAATGAAGATTACTGAGTTATAGCACGTTGTCTTGAGACTTGCTCTCCATGTATAGTGGTTTATATGATTGTTGTACCTTGACAAACATTGCTTTGACAACTCAAAATGTGTCTGAAACATTTGTGTACAAATCTGCCATAACATTCTCACAATCTTAGAAAACGTTCTTTAATAAACTTCATCAGCTGAGATTGATGAGTTGTTGCTCATTCATATGAGGCTGAAAACATGCAGATAAGTATAGATATAGCTTCTGTCAAAAAAAAAAGTATAGATATAGCTCATGTTTACTTTGTACTTGCAAAGTACACTTGAGCTTTGTCATGTAACGATTTGTAAGGGAGAATGATCAAAACGTGTCTCTCACACTTGTATCTTGTAATTGACTACTAGAGAGTTGTTGTCACATTTTTATTGGACCAAATAACATCTCTAATTGTCCATGAGAGAATGATAAGGTATGTCTTTGATACATGTTCATGTGATTATTTAAATATGACAAATAATGAATGTTCTCACGTCATAATTCATTTTTTGGCCTTAAATGATTTATCCACTGTAGAGATTCTTGACATAACTCCCCTGATAAAGTTCATTCTATTCGTGTACCAAGTTGACTTATCGATAATTGATTATATTGATGTCCATACTTGGGAGAACGTTTTACTGAACTTTCTTTAAAATGTGTTCTTAGCCTTTCATTTTGAGTGAGGCATAACATTATTAAATCAATATATCTGTCTAATATTAAATCACTTAAGAACACTCGATAGATCACAATAAAATCTTAATCAATTAAAATTTTAATTGAAGATATTTGTTATATTTAAAATATCAAATTGAGATTTTGCCTCAACATATGAAAATTGTAAAAGATGAAAAATAAAAGAGATAGAGATAAAATAATCCGGTTGAAACATGAATTTTGTGTCCTATATAAGTACATTTTTACATTGTCAAAAATATATTTGTGAAAACACATACTCCCTCCACCCTCAAATGAGTGATCTACTTGATTATTTTACATATATTAAGAAAAATGTATAAATGAGCGAAATATAATAATACTTTTACTGGAGTAGAGTTAATTAATAGTGATGTATTTAGCATTAATCTAACTAGTGCACATGATAGAATAGAAACATGATATTATATAAAGGAGCATGACAAACATGATGACAATATTTTAATTATATCATATTTTATGTTGCGAAAACATGCTATACGCACATGTTAAGGATCTCAAAAATAATATTTATTTTTTGTAAAAGTTAAAATTTAAAATTTTGAGAAGTTAAATGCACACCTTACACGATACAGTCTCCACATTTGATACATTAACATGTGCCGTTAAGGTAAGGTCTCATGTTAACATTTCCCTATATTTTATCACATCATGACAAAATTGACCTCGTAAAACAATTACATATTTTCATAAACTATTTTGTATTAATTTATAATTTTTAATAAAAAACAGAATAAATAAACGATTTTATTATATATGTATAATAAGTTAAATATTCCATTACATGAATATTATTAATTTGTTATACAATTTAAATTAATATTCCTTTTTTTTTTTTTTTTGTAATTTTAGTAATTTTTGATTTTTTAGATTATGTAAACATATATTTAATTAGTATCGAATTATTTTATTATTTATATTTTATTTATTATTTTAAAATATATCTTATATGGTAAATCAGTAAATTATTTGTTTACGGTATTATGTTGGTTTATAACCAAACTCAAATTCATGGTAAGAATTTAAACCGTAGAGGTAAAATAAGATAAGTATCATGATTGCCTTATACATTTCACTGTCTCACCAAACACTAAATTGAAACATAATAGGGTTAAATATGTTTTTGGTCTTTATAGTTTCACAGAATTTCGTTTTTAGTCCCTAAAGATTTTTTTCGCACTTTTTAGTCCCTGAAGTTTTTTCCGTCAATGTTTTTAGTCCCTACTTTTCATTCAACTTGTGCATATCATTCGAAATTTTAAAACAAATTCCGCGAACATGTTTAGTACATTATATGAATCTCTTTTACAAAATTTTAAATTTTTTTACCAAGAGATGAATTAAATATGAATTTTTTAGTTTTTTGCACATAAAAATTCATAAATAATTCATCTTATGTTAAAAAATTCTAAATTTTAATTGGAGATGTTCTTATAATTTTATAAATATGAATACAAAAAATCATTCAAAAATACAAAAGTATACAAGAGTTTGATTAAAAGTAGGGACTAAAAACACTGACTGGTAAAATTTCAATGACTAAAAAGTGTGAAAAAATCTTCAGGAACTAAAAACAAAATTGTAGAAAACTATAGAGACCAAAAACATATTTAACCCAACATAATATAATACAACTATCATATCATGTTTGTTATGCCACCAAACGAGTCCTAAATGCAAAATAAAAGATGTTTAAAAGTGACACAAAGTATTAATTAAAAAGTTCAGGTAAAAAATATAATTTGTTAGTGAAAAAAGAAGAAGTGTAATTTGTTAAAAACCAATTATTTTCTTAAAAAAAATATCTTAGACAGGTGAGAGAGTATAATTTATTAAAATGTGGGGAGTCCCATGTTCTTTGTGGCATATATTAGGCTTCAATCTATGTGCAAACTTTGAACTCTCTACATCCACAAAAAATAACTGAAATTATTATATTTAATAAAGAAAACATATATAATACATTATCCACAAAAATAATAAGATACTCTTCGGTTTTTTATAATAGAAATTTTATTTTTTTTAGATTCATTGAGAATTTAATGCATTTAATCTATTGACTAGTTACATTATAATTTTTTTTTGATCAAGTAGTTAGAAATTTTATCTTTAAGGTGATAATTGGATGGCCGAGGTTCGAAGCCGGTTTTCTGCATATATAATGCAACGTTTCTGCCAATTAAACTAAGTTCACGACACAATTGCATTAGATTTTCAATAAATTTTAAAAATAAAATTTCTTTTATATTAAAGACCGGGGGAGTAATATACTATGCTTGTTTAAAAATATAATCAATTCAATTAATAAATAATTAATTTAACTAGAACTTTGACGTGTGCGGTGCACGGATCTAATTAATCGTAATATGAAAAAATAAGATATAAATTATTTAACACTAAAACGTATATAAAAAAGTCGAGTACCATTAAATATTAGTTCGACAATAAATTTGGATAAATGTTCATACAACAGAAATTATGGTATATTACGAAATACTTCTTTATAGTCTACATTGGAAGTTTTATTCGTATTTCACCGTCTTCGTCGATAATCAATATTTTTAATCATTATCTTTAAATAGCTCTTGAAGTTGCAACATACAACTGACCATGTAAAAACAATGTCGACAAAATATATATCCCAACATGCTTAAGAGTGTCTCTGACTCTTATTAATATAGTCACCGCAAAAGAAAAAATTAAAGAGAAAAAAAAAATAGATTTAGGGTTAGCATTTCGGAGCAAGTTTAGAATATATTAATAATAATAATAGGAAGCTAATAATAATAAATATTTAATATGGTGAGTTAAAGGTTGTGGGTTCGATTCTTGAGGTATTTTTTAACATTTTATTTGAATTATTAATAATAATAATAATAAATATTTAACGTGGTGAGTTAAAGGTTGTGTGTTCGATTCTTGGTGAAATATTTTATAACATTTTATTTGAATTAATGTTATTATGGTAAAAGGAGAGGGAAAATGAGCGGGAAAAAAATTAGGGTTATGAATAGCAAAACGGAACAAACTTATAATATAAAAGATTTACAATTAAAATTGTAGTTAAGATACAATTTATTACAATTATTTTATCAAAACAAATATTTTTAAAAATATTGTATCTGTTTGTCATCTAAAGACATTTAGAAAATTACTTAAAAAAAAAAATTTAGAAAATAGTATTTTTTTTTTCTTTTTTAATATACCATATATTTGATTGATGTCTTCTTATAAAAAATAAAATAAAAAATAAAAAGTAGTTTTGTGGTGTAGAATTGAAGTAGATTGATATGAGGTGAAGTGGAGACGCATTTTATCCAACAAACCAAAACCAATTTGATATGGCCACCGTTGCAACAAGAGGAATTGGGGTAACAAACCTCCATCATCCCCACAACCAAAAATCTCTCTTTCTAGGCCAAAGACTTAGATTCAAATCTTCAAACAATGAATCATCATCACCATCATACACTACAAGATTCACTACTACTTTCTCAACACCAAAAGCTTTTCATGGTGGTGAATGGCTTCACTCAGTTCATAACCTTTTTGTTGGTGTTGGTGTTGGACTTCCATGTACTGTGATGGAGTGTGGAGATATGATTTATAGAAGTACTCTTCCTAGACCTAGTGGTTTGAAAGTTACTATTCCTGGTGTTGTTCTTGCTTTTGGTGCTCTTTCTTATCTTTGGGCTACACCTGGTGTTGCTCCTGGTTTTTTTGATATGTTTGTTCTTGCTTTTGTTGAAAGATTGTTCAGACCTACTTATAGAAAGGTTTGTTAAATTTTGGATAAGCAACTTATTATAGCTTATAGCAGCACAAACGTTTAGCATCATAAGTGCTTAATTATGTACATAAGCTATTTCTAAAGCATGAAATAAAATAAAATAAAATAAAATTGTTTTTGTATATGCTATAAGCTTTTTTTCATAGGCTATCTTGGGGAATTTATAAAAAATAAGCTGAAAAAAGCTTATGAAAAATGTCATAAGCTGTTTTTATAAGTTTTGCCAAGGAGTCTTACAAAATTTATTCTAATAGATAAGCTCAAATAAGCCCATCCAAATAGGTCCTTAGTCCCTAAACTATCACTTTCACTTCAATTTAGGGTGTGTTTGGATAAACAGCTTATTTGCAGCTTATAGCACCAGCGCTTATTATTTTTGTATAACATAAGCTATTTTTATAGCAAAAGATAAATTAAAAATAAATTAGTTTTATATATGCTACGAACTGTTTTCATAAGCTATATTGGAGAACTAATGAAAATAAGTTGAATTTTTTTTATGAAAAGTGTCATAAACTTTTTTAATAAGCTCTCCCAAATAGTCTCACAAACTTATGTCAGGAGATAAGCTCAAATAAGTAAATCCAAACTAACCCTTAGGCTTTGTGTGGTAAGGCTTCAAAAAGAGCTTATAGCTTATAGCTTTTAGCTTATAAGCTAAAAGCTCTATTTGGTAACGGTCATTTTGTTATGAGCTTATAGCTTATTTTACTAGCTTATAGCTTATTTTCAAATGCTATTTAAAGTAGCTTATAGCTTTTAGCTTATAAGCTATAACTATAAGCTAGCTTATAAGCTAACCGCTATACTATGAAAATATAATTAGTAGTCCTTATAAAATCCATCAATTTACTTCTTGCTATTAAGATTTGAGGGACAAAATTGACGGATTTTTATATGCTATAGGGACTAAATTGACGAATTCCATATAGTTTAGACTTTAGAGACTACTAATTGTTATATTTGTATAGTTTAGGGCCTAAATTAGAGAGTTTGATACTTTAAGAACTAAATTTATGGTTTATTCAATCTTCAATTTTATACTTAAACTATCACTCTCTCTTATTTGTTTGAGAAACTATAGAAATAGAATAAATAGTCCATAAATTATTCTCAAGTTATCAATTTAGTCCATCACTGGGGAGAGAATGATATTTTAGACAAATTTGATAGATTTCTGTAGTTCAGGACCAAATAGGAATGAGTGATAATATTGGGACCAAATTGAAGGTTTACTCTTTATTTTATTGCAATTTTTTGTGAAATAGTATTTCAGGAATTTTCTTTATTTGTTACTATTATTTACTACTAAGAGTGGTTTCTATGGCAGGATGATTTTGTTCTAGGGAAGAAGCTCGGGGAGGGATCATTCGGAGTTGTTTATAGAGTCACTCTAGCTAACAAGCCTTCTTCAAAGGTACTATTATTATTATTGTTATGGATTTTGTTTCTTTCCAAATATTCTGAGATGTATAACAATGTCGGCATGGTGAAGTCTTGATATAAGCTATTTGGAATGGAGTATAAGTCCTATTATTATATGCATAAATGTTACTTGATATTAATTTGGGACAATAAAGTTCAACAACTTTTGAAATGGTTAACACAGTTCACACACATTGTTAACTATCAAGGTTAATTATGTTTAAATTTGTAGTTAATCAATTTCAGTAGATGATTAATAAGTTGTGTTGTGACACCTGATAATATCTATCACCCAAATCTGACACTTCATTAACCATGTGTTTGTACGAGATTAACAATTTAACATTCTGTCAAATTTTGTGATCGCAAATTGATGTTCCCATAACATTTCTGTATTATGTATTCTATTTAGAAGTTCCTAAACTATTTAATGTTTTACAATTAGTTTTTATGGACTTACTAATTCTTGTTTGCAGTTTTTGATGATCAAGTACACAAGTTAATTTTCACTACATTTGTGCTTATAAATTTTGGGTGTGTATTGTTTGTATGACATGCATGCTTGTGAGATTTCGGCTGGTCTTTTGAATTGTATAATTATGACTTATGGTACTTTTGGTTCTCACTGGAAGGAAGGTGACTTAGTCTTGAAGAAAGCAACTGAATATGGTGCCGTAGAAATTTGGATGAATGAGCGAGTACGAAGAGCTTGTGCAAACAGCTGTGCGGATTTTGTTTATGGTTTTCTTGAGGTAACAATTTTTCGGTATCGCTGTCTTACTTGTATGGGCAATTGAAGAAGGCATTCTCAGGCACATCATTTAGCATTGTTCTTTTTGGTTATTACGACAAATACTAATGTTTTCGCTTACTATTTGTAGAGGTCTACAAAGAAGACTCCTGAATATTGGCTTATATGGCGGTTCGAAGGGGATGCTACCTTAGCTGATCTATTACAGAGTAGAGAGTTTCCGTACAATGTTGGTAGTCTCTTTAATCAACATGAATGTACTTGATAAATTCATAATGTCAAGCCTTAAATTTTATAATGAACTACACATGAGAAACTATATATACTCTTTTCTGGTATGAGTAAAGTAGAAGGTTTCATATGTTTAATTAACCTTCACTATGTTTTTGAAATACTTATTTCACGTTTAAATTCTATTTAAATATTTCTGTAAAAAAAGTTCTTTGTAAATTTTACACTTCACTGGTAAATCATGATCGCTAAAGGTCTCCAGTATCAGCCCCGATGATGGTGCCAAAAATTTCAGGTCGAAACATTGCTTCTTGGTGAGGTACAAGATTTGCCAAAGGGATTGGAAAGAGAAAATAGAATTATTCAAACAATCATAAGGCAACTCTTGTTTGCATTAGACGGTCTTCACTCAACTGGTATTGTGCATCGGGATATTAAGCCACAGAACATTATTTTCTCTGAAGGTAAAATAGTATAAAGATTGCATAAGTTTTTCAAATTACAAAACATTCTTAAAACAAGTTAAGCTTTAATTTCTTTATGAACCATGGTGTTAGGGTCTCGTACATTCAAAATAATTGATCTTGGAGCTGCCACAGACTTGCGAGTTGGCATCAACTACATCCCTAAGGAGTTTC
Source organism: Trifolium subterraneum (assembly GCA_951799995.1). Lineage (NCBI taxonomy): Eukaryota > Viridiplantae > Streptophyta > Magnoliopsida > Fabales > Fabaceae > Trifolium > Trifolium subterraneum. Next base: position 31,489,872 of record OX637467.1, read on the forward strand.
TTTTGGATCCAAGGTATCTTAAATTGACTTCATGCTTACTCCACTGCTTAAAGTTTCTGTTTTCATGTACATAATTAATTCATCAATGGACACTTTTCATTTTTATTTATTTATTTACAAAATTGTCAGATGAAGTCGTGGTCATAAAATACCGATCTATGGTTTTTCCTTGATTTGAGATATATATTTTGACGTCCCTATTAGAACTGCTCGGATTAATGGGTTCTTTGATGACTCAAAATAGAAAATACTTGTTTATTTGATGCATGAGATCCAACCATAGACAACTCATGTTGTGTACAAATTGTTCCATTTCAGATATGCTGCGCCAGAGCAGTACATTATGAGCACACAAACTCCATCTGCACCCTCAGCTCCTGTTGCAACTGCACTCTCTCCAGTCTTATGGCAGGTTAAACTTTTCATACGAACCATCCATGAATAATAGCACGTATATAACTTTCTTTATCGTCTAATGATGTTGTCCTATGTTGCTTATGATGTTTTTTGTGTTTCAAACAGCTTAATCTTCCTGACAGATTCGATATCTACAGTACTGGTCTGATATTTCTCCAAATGGTGAGTATCGAATAATGAAGAAACTGATTATTATCTTCTGTTACTGTTATTTGAATATATCAGTAAATTAACAATATAAGTTATAACCACCTCATTGTCAAAGAAAAGACTGCACATTTATACTTTTGAAGTTAAAGTGAGTACGGTTATGTTTTCCACTTTGTTGATTTTGATTGTTTCGATCTATTTAAAAAATTTATTTGTAGAATAGTTTTCTATATTTTTGGATCGAAGTTCTAATCAGGTGAATCATTCAAACAATGGCAACGAATGATCTGATCAACTATATGATCAAACTGGTATTCTATTCTATATTGCTCACAGTTTTTAACATTTTCATATAGGCATTTCCTAATTTACGCACTGATAATAGCCTCATACAATTCAACCGTCAATTAAAGAGGTGTGACTATGACTTGGTTGCATGGAGGAAAACTGTAGAGCCTCGAAGCAGCGCTGAACTTAGGAGGGGCTTTGAGCTCTTGGATTTAGATGGCGGAATAGGATGGGAACTTCTGACATCAATGGTTCGATACAAAGCAAGGCAAAGGCTTAGTGCAAAAGCAGCATTAGCTCATCCTTACTTTGACAAAGAAGGCTTGTTGGCATTATCAATTATGCAAAATCTGCGACTTAAGTTCTTTCGAGCAACTCAGCAGGATTATAGCGAAGCTGCCAAGTGGATTATTCAGCTTATGGCTAAATCAGGAACAGAAAAGGATGGTGGATTCACTGAAGCTCAGCTCCAGGAACTTAGAGTATGTATCTTAATTCTGCAATCATATTTTTAGGGTGCTAGATACATAAGCTGTTAAGAAATGTCATTAAAATAGAGATGAAAAATAGCAATTTCACATTTTGGAGGGACGAAAATAAAATGCTTTACAAGGACGAAAATCAAAGTTTTCTTATTTTACCGGGCCACAAACATATTTAACCCTCTTTTTTGTCATAGTTGTCATCTTTTATCGATCATATTTGGTGTTGTAGGAAATTTTGCCGAAGAAGAAGGCTGGTGCACAGAGAAATGCTATAGCTTCAGCTCTTAAAGTACAGAGGAAAATTATAAAAACCTTAAATGAAAGTATGGATGAGCTCAGCAGAAACAGGAAAAGCATTTGGTGGAGGAGATGGATCCCAAGAGAGGAATGAAAGTTGTAAATACTAAATACCCATTTTTCTTTTCAAATTTTTTGTCTATAGTTTGTATATTGAAATCATTATTTTGTTCAGATAGAGCAATGTTTTATATGAAACTGACTTAAACCTTATATAGTTTGCTATAAACTAAGTAGAATCTGATGGATGCATATATACCTGGAATCTTACATTTATGTAACATCTTTTGTGAAGATATATAGTTGAAAGAACGAAATAGTTATATCAAACTTCTGACCTTACTGGTTGGTTGTACAGCTTAAATAATTATAGCTGCGGTTTTAACTGCCACAATTATCAAATGCAACTGCCGCAATTAGCTCTAAACACTCCATATCAATTTATCTAAAAAATTGATAGAGGTGTAAATAACTGAATCCAAATACAATAAAATTGAACATATATCAATTTTGTCCAACAATACAATAAACTTCCAAGATAATTTATCAGACAATTACAAAATTCAATGAATACTGATAAAACCGTCATAATGTAAGAACTGAGTCTTATACATCAAAACCATAAAAAAATAAATAAATATCATTATCAGGTGAAAATAGTCACAAGTTTTTGCCATTACGCCATATACTCCAATCATCTCATCATCCTCGTTAAACTTACTCCGCCTGGTTGTCTTTACAAATAAATGAGTGGTTGAGACTTTTAAAAGCCTCGTTGAGTTCCTGCTACCCCACCTAATGGTAACTAATTTACCGGGGGTCAATAACTATCAGCTGATCATCATAAAATAACTGAATAACATGATTTACATAAAATAATGTTACATAATTATTATCTTGTTCATTTTACCTGGACATTCTTGAGGTGAGCTGGTCTCAAGTAGCCTGGACATTTTTGAGTCTACAACATTGCATTTTATATGCAGGAACCGGGGTTCGAACCCCTAACACTCCACTTATCTATAATCTATAATCTATCTATAATAATATTATTTAGGAGCCTTTTTTCAAAAGAGGTTTGCCACATGTCATTCTCATATGTCACATGCTCTCTAATCATTTTGGCAATCAATGTAATCATTTTTGTAATTAATGTAATCATTTTGGCAATCACATGCTCTCTTCATGCTCCAATGCTTGCTTTCCTTTCCTTGCTGCTTCTGCTTCTTCACCTTTCAACTCTTGCATATCCTTCAGAGCCAATTCATGGACTCTGAGTAAATTAATCAATGATTCAGGACTCATTGAGTTGATGTCTTCAGTTTCCTCTATAGTATTTGAAATTTCATTCCAATTGAGAGACAAACTTCTCAGCAACTTGCTTACAAGCTCTTTGTTGCTGAGTTTGTTGTGGTAGTCTTCAAGCTTGCTTGTGATGGCTTGAAACCTTAAGTTCATTTCTCCAATACTCTCATTTTCCTCCATCCTAAACTCCTCATATTGATCTAACATACCATTTACTGTTGCCCACTGAATGCTTTCATTATCATCACTAATGAGGCAAAGAGTAGTAGTTGTAGAATCAATACTAGAAATTTGAATAACCCCTGATGTGGAAGGATTTTGATTGTTGCTCAGATCTTCATTTAAGTTCAGTCCATCTTCAATTTCTTTGACAAGATCAGCAACTTGTTGATATAACTTCTGCTTCCATTCATCCATGTCTTGAGCCATGGTGGTTTTCTCCTTTGGATCTTGACTGTCTCACGGTTAAGTGATTTACCAACAGAACCGGAGCTCTGATACCAATTGAAGGTGCGTGGAGAAAACACAAGAAGGGGGGGGGGGGTTGAATTGTGTTTTGGGTATTTAAAAACTTTTCTAGATATTTAAATCAATAGAGTCTTTAAAGCACAGCGGATTGTTCACACAATTAACTTATAGCATTATGAATGATGAAGGAGTAAATGAGGGAGTGAGAGAGAGAAGAACATACAACAATTTATACTGGTTCCCCTCACAAATTGAGAGTACTCCAGTCCCCTTGTTTCCAAGAGAGTTCATTATAATCACGAAGATTACAATAGATGCTCAAGCACACAAGCTCAAGACTTTCAGCTCTTAGTCACACAAGACAGAGAGACTTCCTTGCTCTGATCACACAAGATCAGAGACTTCCTTGCTCAAGCACACAAGCTCAAGACTTCCTGCTCTTAGTTACACAAGACAGAGAGACTTCCTTGCTCTGATCACATATGATCAGAGACTTCCTTGCTCAAGCACACAGGCTCAAGACTTCATGCTCTAATCACTAAGATTGAGACTTATGTGCTTCTACACTAAGCAGAAGACTTTCTTACATCTACACTAAGCAGAAGAGCTTCTACACTAAGCAGAAGACTTTGTTGCTGTTGGAACAAAATATGTGTTAATACACACCCTTAAGTTTTGATGATAACAAAGTATTAAATGGACAATTGATGATACTAATGTTTAAATTAAGTGCAGGGGAATTCAACGTTAAATCAAGAGCACACTTAATTTAGACTCTGATGAAACCTATGGAAGTCTGAATAATTACACTCTGAAAGAGTTCAGAAGCTACAACGTGGTCAGAAGCTAAACAAAGTTCAGAAGCTCAAAGAGGATCAGAACGTCTGCAAGTGTTCAGAAGCTCAGAGGAGTTCAGAAGCTCAAAGATGTTCAGAGGCCTACAAGAGTTCAGAAGTTGTCTGCTAGTCATGAGTCATTCAGAGGATGAAGACGTTCAGAAGCTGAATTGCGAAGGACTATCAGAGGCCAACCATTCAAAGACCAATCAGACTCCAAGTTATCAAAGGTTCATCAGAAGCAAATGAATTCCCCAGTCATCAGAGGGCTACATCAACTACAACTTATCAAGCCTGATGATTTGTTCTAAGGTCAACTAATTGCAATGGTCACAAAGGATGTGATCCCTCTCTCTAGGAGCTAGTTGTACCTTATAACTGTACTATTGGACAAACAGTAAAGGTGAAGCCTCTCTGCAAAGGAAGACGTGGCTTTACTCAACGGATCTTCAAAGACTACAGCTGTCCATTTTACAACGGGAATTTCTCCAACGTCTCAATGTCTTTCTCAACTCATATAAATATGCCAAAGAAAGAATTGATGATTAACGATCTTCATTAGAAAACATCTCTCAGAAGAAAGTGAGAATCTGCATTGTAATAGAAAATATCTCTGAAATGAAGTGAGCATAGAAACTAACTTAAGCCTCTGAAGTTATTATGTTTGTAATAAGTTTAAGCTTATAAGTTAGTAGTAAGTCTTCTGCTTAGTGTAGAAGTAACAAAGTCTTCTGCTTAGTGTAGAAGCTCTTCTGCTTAGTGTAGAAGCACATAAGTCTCAATCTTAGTGATTAGAGCTTGAAGTCTTGAGCCTGAGTGCTTGAGCAAGGAAGTCTCTGATCTTGTGTGATCAGAGCAAGGAAGTCTCTCTGTCTTGTGTGACTAAGAGCAGGAAGTCTTAAGCTTGTGTGCTTGAGCAAGGAAGTCTTTGATCTTGTGTGATCAGAGCAAGGAACTCTCTATGTCTTGTGTGACTAAGAGCTGGAAGTCTTGAGCTTGTGTGCTTGAGCATCTATTGTAATCCTTGTGATTATAGTGAACTCTTTTGGAAACAAGGGGACTGGAGTACTCTCAATTTGTGAGGGGAACTAGTACAAATTGTTGTGTGTTCTTCTCTCTCTCACTCTCTCATTTACTCCTTCATCATTCATAACGCTATAAGTTAATTGTGTGAACAATCCGCTGTGCTTTAAAGACTCTGAAAAGGTTTAAATATCTTGGAAAGTTATTAAATATCCAAAACACAATTCAACCCCCCCCCCCCCCCCCCCTTCTTGTGTTTTCTCCACGCACCTTGAGTTGCTTCTACACTAAGCAGAAGACTTACTACTAACTTATAAGCTTAAACTTATTACAAACACAATAACTTCAGAGGCTTAAGCTAGTTTCTATGCTCACTTCATTTGAGAGATATTTTCTATTACAATTCAGATTCTCACTTTCTTCTGAGAGATGTTTTCTAATGAAGATCGCTAGTCATCAATTCTTTCTTTGGCATATTTATATGAGTTGAGAAAGACATTGAGACGTTGGAGAAATTCCCGTTGTAAAATGGACAGCTGTAGTCTTTGAAGACCCGTTGAGTAAAGCCACGCCTTCTTTTGTAGAGAGGCTTCACCTTTACTGTTTGTCCAATAGTACAGTAATAAGGTACTGTTGGAACAAAATATGTGTTAATACACACCCTTAGGTTTTGTTGATAACAATGTATTAAATGGACAATTAATGGTACTAATGTTTAAATTAAGTGCAGGAGCATTCAACGTTATATCAAGAGCACACTTAATTTAGACTATGATGAAACCTATGGAAGTCTGAATAATTACAATCTGAAAGAGTTCAGAAGCTACAATGTGGTCAGGAGCTAAACAAAGTTCAGAAACTCAAAGAGGATCAGAACGTCTGAAGGAGTTCAGAAGCTCAAGGATGTTTAGATGCCTACAAGAGTTCAGATGCTATCTGCTAGTCATGAGTCATTCAGAGGATGAAGCCGTTCAGAAGCTGAATTGCGAAGGACTATCAGAGGCCAACCATTCAAAGACCAATCAGACTCCAAGTTATCAAAGGTTCATCAGAAGCAAATGAATTCCCCAAATCATCAGTAGGGCTACATCAACTACAACTTATCAAGCCTGATGATTTGTTCTAAGGTCAACTAATTGCAACAGTCACAAAGGATGTGATCCCTCTCTCTCTAGGAGCTAGTTGTACCTTATAACTGTACTATTGGACAAACAGTAAAGGTGAAGCCTCTCTGCAAAGGAAGACATGACTTTACTCAACTGATCTTCGAAGACTACAGCTGTCCATGAATTGGCTCTGAAGGATATGCAAGAGTTGAACGTTGAAGAAGCAGAAGCAGCAAGGAAAGGAAAGCAAGCATTGGAGCATGAAGATCTTGTTGAAGAACCTGATGAAGAGTATCTTGAAAGGTTTTCAAGAAAAATTCAAAAATGGTACAACTTCAAGAAGAATGGAGGAAGACTAGCTAAAGGAATGACAACATGGGATGTACTTGACAACTTCTCTGAAGATGAGTCTGAAAGAGCATCAAGAGCTGAAGGATCAAGGTCTGAAGATGGCTCAGACTCTGAAGACTTAGGCTCTGATGAAAAGTCAGAACCTGAGAGCAAAGAAAGCATCCAGAGAACATTCAATCAGGTATATTCTAGTCTTTCCAAAGCTAAATTGATCAAGCATCTTAATAAGACCTTACTTAAACTCTCTAATAGTCAGCAGAAGTATAAAAAGCTTAAAGCAGACTATGAGAATTTAAGTAAACAAGCAAATCACTCTGAAGGTCTTAAACAAAAAGATTTTATCAAAACCAAAGACCCTAATAATGATTTTGCTATATGTTACAAACCCCTTGAGCACTCTCTAGTTCTCAAAGAGTACTGTAACATAAATGCTGATCAAAATAAAATTGTTTCCATGCTTTGCAACCTTAAGACCAACAATACTAATGGGATTGGATACTCTAGTAGTAAAACACTAGAGGAACCAAGCTCATCAGTTATTGATGGAAGCTTCTCACTTCCAAATCTTTACACTACATTTGTATCTGATAGTTCTCAGATGAAACAAATGAAGGATGAAGATTTGGCAACTAACAGTCTAGGACCCTCAAGCAAGTGGGTACCAAGTGACAAAATTGTTTACTTGATTGCAGGTGAAACTAAGACTCTGAACCTTCCAATCACATGGATGCATGTGACTGTGAATGGAAGAAGAGCAATTGTGCATAGAAGGCACATTCTTGAAGAGTCAGATGGAGAAGAAGATGAAGAGGAATACATAAGGAGCAGGAGGGAGTATGAAGACTTTGAAGCTTGTATTGAAGATGACAACAACTCAGTATGGTGGAGTGAATGCTCAGGCTATGACTCTGACTACACCTAATCAAGAAAGCTTCAATACAAGGTAAGTATGCTTAACTCCTGAATGACATATTCAGAGAAATAAACTCTCAAAGGTTGAAAATGTCTTCTTAGGATACACAGTGTTCAGTACTAAAAACCTTGAAAAATCCTGTCTGAACATATTTTCTTGTGTCCTGAAACACTTGTTTCTTCAGCCTCTGAAGTTCTTCAGGTTTCAGCATCTGAAGAATCTCAGACTCTGAGAAACGTTTTCAATCTCTGATAGTTAAGTCTCTGAATAGGAAATGAATTGGAAGCGTTTAAGTATTTTATACTGAAACGTTTTGGCGCCAAAAAGACAACACGCATACACGTTCTGATTGGTTTGAACATAGTTAATGATTAGTCTGTTTTATTTTTTTAATGTATTGTGTGTTTTTAATTTGTTTTATGTTTTCTAAAAACTCTTAAACACTCACCTTACAAACTTTTGCTCTTCAAAGCTAGAACAAACTTTATCTCTCACTATAGCATCTTCCACACCCTAACCTTCTGAAATGGCATCTACTTCAACACCAATTCCAGACTCCTTGTTTATTTTTCCTGATAACTTTCCGATCAACACCATTGCTTGCGAGGAGATGTTTTCTACAGATTTATCTCTCAAGATGGAGGGAAAATCTCTGAACCTGGTTATGGAACAACCAGTGGACTTTGATTGTTTGGAAAAGAACCATCTTGATGTCCTAAAGTTCTTTTCTAATCACAAAGGGAGCTTTAGGTACATGAATTTATTAAATGGTCGAATCTATCCTACTCTGGTGAAAGATTTCTGGATTAGAAGCAAGGTGAGGACTGTTGAAGACTGTCACAAGGAGCTAGCTGCAAGGAGGAAAGAAAAGATTGAAAATGAAGAAGACTCCTGAAGAGTTAGGTTTAAGAGTCATTGAAGAAACGGAGGTGCATTCTGTTGTGTGCGGATTTGAAGTAATTCTCACTGCTTCAAACTTGGCTAAGGTGTTATCCATTCCAAATGAAGGCATCTACTACACCTTTAGTCGCAATGAAGCACAAAACTCTATGTTTCTGAAGACCATGACAAGAAAATGCTATATCAAGGGGACAAGCTGTGAGAGCAACAAAATAGGTGATCTGAAGCCCACTCAGCAGATGATAGCCAAAATCATGTCAAGATCTATATTTCCTGGAAGTGAAAATCCTGATCATTTGTCATGGGATCATAGACACTTTGTCCATTTTCTCACAAGGAAATATGATTTAAATTGGGCTAAATACATCTTTGATCACCTATGCAAATCTGTGCTCTTATCTCAAAATCAGGCCAAGTCTGATATACATGTAGTCTACCCAAGGGTCCTCAGTGAGATTTTCTATCAATGTGGGGTGATAGATATAATCAAAACTGCTGGGCATGACCACTTGTTAAGAGAATGCAAAGCCTCCACATTATCTGCTCATTCACTAGCTTGCATGAACCTACTGTCAGAATTTGAAGCACAACCTCAAGAATCTCTGGTATTTCTGCCTCACTCAGAACCCTCCTTGGTTAAGAAATGGAACATTGACTTGCCTACAATTTCTTGTGACATTGTCAATAAGTATATTCAACTGTTGGACAATCTAGGAGAAGGGTTTGAGAAGGTAGAATTGAAGAAGAAGAGAAGAAGGTTAGTAAAAGCATATAAAGTTGAAGGCTCAGAGAGTAATGATGAACCTCTCAGCGTCAGAAGAAGGAAGCTTATCAAGAAGTCTGAAGAAAAGACTAATGAAAGCTCAGATCATAACAGATCAGGTGAAGTATCTAAACCTGTTGTTGTTACTAGTCAAGACATTCAGTTAACCTCGTCATCTATAACTCAAACGCCTTCAGACTCTCACCCACTCAACCACCAAACTCCATCTGAACTCCAATTCTCTGAACATATTGTTTCAGAAGAAAACTTGAACCACCCATTATCAGACCATGTTGAGGCTATGATCAATGAACTCTCTGCAGATGATTTCCATCTAAAAAACTTTGATCATACTAGTCCTAATCCTCAACAATCCCAACATTTGCCTACCCTCTCCAATTTTCATCTCACAAATACAACCATACCAAATGAACCTCATCCCACCCAATCAGACAATCCTGATGTCTTGAGCATTTGCAATGACTTGTTTAGACAGTTACATGGTCTTTATGATTTAAGGCAAACAGATATGCCTTTATCTGAGTATGCTTCTCAATGGATAAGTCTGACAGAGGAACTGGTGAAAGGAGTGCACAAAGTATTAAATGGACAATTGATGATAACAAAGTATTAAATGGACAACTGATGGTACTAATGTTTATATTAAGTGCAGGAGAATTCAACGTTATATCAAGAGCACACTTAATTTAGACTCTGATGAAACCTATGGAAGTCTGAATAATTACACTCTGAAAGAGTTCAGAAGCTACAACGTGGTCAGGAGCTAAACAAAGTTCAGAAGATC